>JAUELF010247391.1:0-12117 GCA_031471495.1 Clinocardium nuttallii | reverse complement strand
TATATATATAGATAGAGAGATAGAGAGAGAGAGAGAGAGAGAGAGAGAGAGAGAGAGAGAGAGAGAGAGAGAGACATAGTGTGTTGACTTACATCGACTTGTAATGATGACCATTGAGTAGAGTTTTAAAAAACATTGTGGCAAAAAGAATAAATTGCTCATGATGGTTTTTTCAAAAATTCCGTCACTGTAAATTCATCAAAAAGCGCCTGAATGGTTGGAAAGGGTGCTTTTTTTTTGTATTATAAATTATTTATGTCAGAATCCGAGAATTGACATAGAATAGCAGACGAAGACATTATACATAGCGTCAGACGATATTTGACATTTGCTGTCATTCAAATGTCAGAGAGAATCTATAACGCTATTTACCATACATTATCACAAGTCAACAAGCCTTGTCAAGCAAAGAAACTCTTCGTATTTTGGGCAATTTATGTAGATTTTTATAGATATTTCAGCCAGAGTTCGCTTAACCCGTTTCCACATATAGTAGACACTATCAGACGCCTCTGCAGCAGACGACTTTTGAAAACATTGTGACAAAGGTGAAATGAGCAATTTCACCCTTTGCCACCATGTTTTTAACTCTACTTCATAATTATACTGTAACTAATGGAGATTATTCACATTTGTGATAAGATGGTTTCAAAGTCGCCTGCTTCGGATTTGTTGTAAGTGGAAAATAATATACGACGTGGCAGAATCATCTGCTTCGAAAACTTACGTGAACAAATATTGTAAAATTTCGACAAAAGCAAATATAAATATAAAGTTAAAAATAATTTTAATTTCAGGTCGTCAGCACCATAGTGCTTTGATTATCTATTGAGATTTATGAGAAATATATCGAATACAAAGGGATAGGATTGATCATTGGGCAATTTCTCTTCTTTTACCACAATGTAAAAATGTATAGTTTTGTTTTTAGTTTTTATTTCATTTACATATTACATAGATGTGTGTTGTCAGTTACAAAACATAAGTATACTTTTATTCGCTATATTGTGTGTTAAATTCAGGGACGTAGATAAGATCCTATCTACGTCCCTGGTTAAAATCGACAAAACATTATTCAGAAATAAAACATAACTTGTTTGAATTTAATTATTTATTCCAATGTGATACGTTAATGGACATGAATTTCGATATTGACGACTTGGCTGTATATTTCTGTATATTTCTGGCGTATAATGTGTTACCAATTGATGCTCTTATATAAAAAATAAATCTGATTCGAAGAGTGGAAAAGGACAAAGGCGTTAAATTGAACTGATTAAAGGAAAACAATTACCATCACGAGTAACAGCCAGAGAAGACAAACCTGGAGCACCTATGCAACGCCAGAACAATCTACGCTGACGGTACCTTCTACACATGCCCGGGACTGTTCTACCAGTTATACACATGGCATTGTTTTATAGACGGACAGATGTATCCTCTGATGTTTGCTTTCCTACCAGGAAAGTCGGAAGAAACTTATCTGAGACTGTTTAATGCACTGGATAGAGAATGTAACCGTTTTGGACTCGAGTTGAAACCCGACATCCTGTTCATGGACCACGAACTCGCTCCAAGAAATGCTGCTCTACGAGTCTTCCAGACGACGGACGTGAAGGCATGCTTCTTCCACTACACACAGTGTATCTGGAGGAAGGTACAGTCTTCGGGCTTGGCCAACGATTACAGGACAAACGAAGACATTCACCGCCTGGTCAGACGAGCAGCAGTTTTACCACTTGTACCAGTCAACTCAGTTGAAGACGTGTGGTTCGAAGCACTCACTGACATTGCTACTTTAGAGCTTCCTGCAGCAGTTGAAACATTCACAGACTATGTAACTGAGAACTGGATTGAGAGCGACAAACATATTTGGAATCACTTCAATACCCATGGTCCAAGGACGACAAACAATGTAGAAGGCTGGCATAGCATGTTGAAGAAAGCTGTTCAGCATTCACATCCGAACATATTTTCCATCCTTAGAACTATCCAGGAAGTTGAATCATTTTCATGTATCAAGGTAGTTCAGTATGCTACAGGAGGTAAAAGACCAACCAAGAGAAGGAAATATAAAAACATTGACACGCGACTAGCATCCCTAAAGGAACGCCTGCGTGATGGGTCCATTAGCGCAATTGAGTATGCGGACAGAGCAACATATTGTCTACATATGTAACCATTTATAAACTGAGTAAATATTCAACAAAATTGAAAACAGTGAAAACCCAGATCAGACGATGTGATTATATGATGTGTTTAATTTGTTATTTGTTATTTGAATGTATGTATTATAAACAATAGTTCAATTACCTAATTTGAATAAAAATATGTTTTTCTAAATAATTTGATATTTTCCTTATTCCTATGTTATATCAAAAAGAGGACCAAACAAGAGCTTTTTTCTGATAAATTCGTAACATACTGTTTTATAAAAAATGGTTACCAATATAGTGGAATTTTAAATGAACCGAACTGTAGTGATATCTTCGCCCCGGGCAGGGATTAGCCGACACCTTATCTGTATTTTTCCCCCGATAGTCCTACATCGATATTTAGCCCAAAAATCAAAATGTGGGACAATCGAGAATAAACCAAATATATTGGTTTTCATTGTATTTTGGAAAATGTGCTTTTTATCCTGTTTCTTGTTGCTTTTTGTCCTGTTACTTTTTATCCTGTTTCTTTTTATCCTACAATCCGGTTTGTTGTATCTATAGGTCAATACAAATCATGATCAACAACAACAAAACATTCAGACTGTTCTGTGCTGCGATTAGCAAATAACAACGAAGATTTGATAATTGTATAATTCTAAAAACATCCCAATTTAACAAATAGTTTTACAGATGTACGATACAAATAACAAAATAAAATGACTGAAGAACAATACGAGTCCATTTTACTTCCATGCGCTATCAATGGTTTGGAAAGGTTTAAATAATTGAATAAAGTTGAAAACATTTTGACAAAAGGAGCAGTTGCTATTATTGAGCAGTTTTTTCTTTTTCCACATTGTTTTTATAGATCGTGTGCTGCATGTACGAAAGTGTTAATTTTATAACCCCCAGAATGGTGACGGTTTTAGAGTGAATGTGATTGATGTTTGAACTACAAACTGCAGGACATTGTTTCATTTTCAGTTTGATATCACATTTCTATCACCAATTTGATGATTTCCATATTCCGTACATATTTTGAAGCATTTCTTGTAGAAAACATTGCGGTTACAGGATTCACTGCTCAAGAGTTTCCTTTGCTGCAATGTTTCAACTATATTAAAAAATAATGCTTTACTTTATAGCAATGGTTCCATACACTTTAGTAGGTGTTTTTAAAGTCCTCTATTGCAAATATGTTGTACGTGGGAACATTTCAAGAGTAACGATTCACATATTTCACATGAAAATTAGAAATGAATATGTTTTGGTGCTGATAAAAATATGATATCACACCGAGAACGCTAAAGTATTTTGTTTGTTTCATGACTTTCTTTTCCAAGTAAACAACTCATCAACTTTTGGTACTTCGAAATGGACACTTTAACTGGTTCTTCCCTCTCCCATACTCAAATATGATGTGCTTATACCAGAGCCGGGGCCATCTGTAACATAGAACAAATTAAACATTGGTGTTAAATAAAAAATGTCTTTGAACTTTTAGGACGTCTAAACAATGTTCTTCTCGTCTACGCGTTAATGGAGGTATTTTGCAAAACCTACTTTTTCCAAAGGACACACTTCCTTATCTTCTACACATGTTCATTTAACATGACCAAAGATAAAATTCACGGGTATTGTTCGTAGGTGGAGAATATTATTTGTACTTGCACATGTTGATTTATTACACACAAACGGTATGGATATTGGATAAGTCACTGGTCAAGCGTGATTAATATAAGCTTAGAAATTGCTTCAAAATCGTTGTGAAATAAATAAGTTTAACTAACAATTTTTCAGTCATATGACGATGAGCAGTTCATTTATTATTTTCCTGGCTCTCCGGCGAAAATACTCCACACAGTATACTTCTCAGGTAATAGTTGGTACCCGACTGTCATTCCCCTTGATGGATGGGGCATGGCACAAGTCATTTACTAATTGTCAGAAAGAATGAATGGCAGACCCGGGATTCAAACTCAGGAACCCTTGGTAGATAGCCATCATCTTAACAGACTGATATATTGCGGATCAACATGTTGCATACGGACAAAGGTAAGGTTACATACCGATATAGTATTTATTGACAAAAAATAGCTACTTGACAGATGCTGTTCAATGTATACACTGAAAATCGCAAACAAATTTGTACACAGGTGCGTTCTATTACTTTAAAGTAACAGATATTGTGATATCTAACTTACCAATACATTACAGCTTTTCCTCAGAACCAGTGAATTGATTGATGGATTTGCTATCATAATAGTTTAAGGAACGCAACCTCACTGGATTAACGCAGTCAACAAATTTATAATATTAAGAATATAATAATTTATGTTTACGAGTACCTACGACACACAGCTGTCCATTCTTGCCCTTCTTCACACTGTACATGTCCCCTTTACTGAACTCTATATAACCCTGTTTGCCACTCGCAAGGTCATGGGTGATCCTATACATAAATATATAGCAATAAGATATCAATCCTTTTCAACATACAGATGCATGCTAACGGTTTTGCAGAAGATGACATTTGAAAACATTGTGGCAAAAGCAGGAATTGCTTATTTTGCCATAATATGTTAAACTCTTTTCAATAATTTATCTTTCTCTTATAAAGATTTTCCAAATGTTTTCAAAATCGTCTTCTGCAGATTTGTTGTTTGTGAGAAAGTGTTAAAATACATGTTTTAACCCTTTCCCTCATATAGACGCTTTCTGACCCCTCTGCAGCAGACGGCCTTTTGAAAACATAGTGACAAAAGAAGAAATTGCACAAAACGTGCAATTTCTCCTTTTGCCACAATGTTTTCCACTTTTTGTCATAGGTTATCCATTCAATTATAGAGATTTTCTATTTTTTGTCAAAATATGTTTAAAGTCGTCTGCTGCAGAATTGTCGTGTGAGGGAAAGGGTTAAAGAATATAAGACATTTCCATTTTCCATAAGTATTGAAAATTCGCATTATAAGTTTACTATATATACATATACATGTATATAACTTTTATATATTTTCCTATGAAAACCAACCGTGTTACATCATTTATTTATGCATCACGACACAGTTCAATTAACATTGAGATTACAAACAACTTGAAATGGAATACTATTACACTAAACAGTACAATCTGTCACATGACAATCTATTTATAGTCTCTTAAAAACTGAACATATAAATAAATAGGGATGATCTGAACCATTGATTGATTGATTCGGGTTTAACGCCGTTTTTAACAATGTTTCATTCATATCACTGCGGACAGTTCACCTACTCAAGTGTTTCCTGGTTTTCTATCACCAGTACTCTACACAACAATCTTCCCAAGCAACTGGCTTCTTTTACACATAGACTGTTAGCCCATTGGTGGAAAACGAATGACGCGATGATCTGAACAAAGGACAGTGTGCAGAAGTACACAATTTATCAATTATCTGCCTGAAATGGACCAAATGTCACTGAAACAACGCTGAAAAGACAGGCTATGTATTAACATTGCCTTGCTTTGAATCGAGACATTTCACTTAGAAACCACCCTTCAGAAATAATTCAAAGGCGACTTTTGAAAAACGTTGTGGTAAAAGGATTAAATGCTAATAATTGCAACAATGGAGTCGAAGTCTTTTCAAGAATTGGCGTCTTATGGACACATTGTTATAGGATCACATAAAGCAGGAACTACGTCCCTGCATGAAGCTACGTTGGCGTCTTATAGACACATCGTTATGGGATCACATACAGCAGGAACTACGTCCCTGCATGAAGCTATATCGGCGTCTTAAAGACACATCGTTATGGGATCACATAAAGCAGGAACTACGTCCCTGCATGAAGCTACGTTGGCATCTTATAGACACATCGTTATGGGATCACATAAAGCTGGAACTACGTGCCTGCATGAAGCTACGTTGGCATCTTATAGACACATCGTTATGGGATCACATAATGCTGGAACTACGTCCCTGCATGAAGCTACGTTGGCGTCTTATAGACACATCGTTATGGGATCACATAAAGCAGGAACTACGTCCCTGCATGAAGCTACGTGGGCGTCTTTTCTAATATGCACCGTTAGGGTAAATACATTCAAACTGACTTGACTATGCCGATGGATGCACGCTAAAACGTTGATTCTGCACGTCGAGGGCAAATAAATTCAAACTGACATGTAATGCCGATGGGTGCTCGCCAAAAAGTTAATTCTGCACAGCGAGGGTAAATAAATTTAAACTATGTGGGTGCACAGGCTTGCCTGAGTAAACACTGTCTGCAAATGATTAGAGTCCCCAAATCGCTCAGGGCGCAGCTCAATGGTATATAAAGAGAATAAATAATGTTTAAATAAAATGGTGGATAAAACTTACACCCCATCAGATGCTATTTTTAGTGCATTCTCTTTGTCCCCAGTCATCACCAGTTTGGTCAGCGTCTCAATTAAAGTGTCACTTTGTAAAATGATATCTCCCTACAAAGTAGAAAATAACTAATACATATTTCTTTTACATTTGCAGCCATTGCAGCAGACGACTTATGAACACATAGGGGGAAATAAATTACAGTTAAGGGTCGACTTATGAAAACATAGGGGAAATAAATTACAGTTAAGGGTCGACTTATGAAAACATAGGGGGAACAAATTACAGTTAAGGGTCGACTTATGAACATAACTTTTTTGTTTATATTCTTTGATTTTTGTTGTTGAAAAAAGACGATTTATAATTTATTTTGTACATTACATGTATTTCTAATGCTAAGAAATACAATTAGAACATGTGATAACAAGACAGTGACATGTTTACAGAACATTGTTTTTCAGAACTTGAGTTCAGCATAATAGCTGAGGTCTCTATTTGACAGTATCTGCTAAAGATTGTAAGTAAATGTTGATCCAAACAGAGACCACGGGACTTGTTGTTTGTTTTGCATGATGTTATACACCGCTTTCAACAGTATTTCAGTCATATTGTAAGTTAGTAACCGGGTCATATTGTAAGCGGGACTCAGATTTATCCTGACACCAGCATATCAGCCGTAGTGCAATCCCAGCAACCCTTAGCGCCAAGGAGGGAAGCCACTACATCATTTCTAGAGTGTCGGCCATGACATATGGAGAGAGCGATCATGCTATTTCTAGAGTGTTGGTCATGACATATGGAGAGAGCGATCATGCTATTTCTAGAGTGTTGGCCATGACATATGGAGATAGCGATCATGATATTTCTAGAGTGCTGGCCATGACATATGGAGAGAGCGATCATGATATTTCTAGAGTGTTGGCCATGACATATGGAGATAGCGATCATGATATTTCTAAAGTGTTGGCCATGACATATGGAGATAGCGATCATGATATTTCTAGAGTGATGGCCATGACATATGGAGATCGTGATCATGATATTTCTAGAGTGATGGCCATGACATATGGAGATAGCGATCATGATATTTCTAGAGTGTTGGCCATGACATATGGAGATAGCGATCATGATATTTCTAGAGTGATGGCCATGACATATGGAGATAGTGATCATGATATTTCAAAAGTGTTGGCCATGACATATAGAGAGAAAATATTCAACATAATCGCTAATTGAATAGTATGGTTACTGAAAAAAATTGAAAATATTATGACAAAAGGAGAAATTGCTCGCTGGAGATTTGTTGGTAAAGGGTCAAAATAAAACCATTGGTATTCCTTTTGTTCTTTTATATAGAAGAGCCTTATCCCTTTCCCACAATCAACAAATCTGCAGCAGATGACTTTGAAAATGTCCCGGCAAAATTGTGGCCAATCTCAGCAAATGAAAGACAAATTATTGAATAAAGTTAAAACTTGTGGCAAAAGGGGATTCTCTGCTGCAGAGGCCTGGGAAAGCATCTGCATGTATGTTGGAAAGAGTGAACCCGAATCTCCCTTTGGAAACTCAGTTGTTTCTGTCCTTGCTTATCTAGGTAAACTCAATATAGATTAAAGTCACAATGGACAAAAACCTATCGGACCGAACATAGCGCAACTAATCATCCAAGGACTTACTGCAAAGGGAATTCCAATTTCCTTGATTATATTTATCTAGCACATGAATTGCATGGTTATTATTATAAAATTGCATATATTTTAACACTTTCTGACATGAAAGAAATCTGCAGCAGAGGACTTTGAAAACAATCGTGCAAAAACATGGAAAGTCTCAATAAATGAAAGTATAAATACTGAAAAATGTTGCAAAAGGTGAAATTGCTTGTTTTGAGCAGCTTCTCTTATTACCACTGGTTTTTTTCAAACGTCGTCTGCTGCAAATGCGTTAAAATGCCTTTACAAGTAGGAAAATACTTTAGATATGGCATAATGAGCATCTTTTGTATGGTAAGTGACTATATGTAAACATCAAATTGTATACATTTTATAAAAGCAAATTTATTTCATTATAGTATATGTATATATAACTAGAATAAAGTGCTCCCTGGAGAATGTGTGTCACCGGCACATGCTCATTGAAAGTGTGACAAAAAAGTGTGACAAACAAACAGACAGACGCCGGACATAAAACAAGTAATCCCTAAGTGCCTACCATTCTACGCAGGGTGACAGCTACACAGGGTGACACAATAAAAGGTATAAGTTGTAATGATCTTTCGTAACGTTGGTGAATGCAGAAGTATCAACTTCTATACATTTTATAAAGGGGAATAATATGGAAAGAAAGATACATGTAATTGCATTTAATAGCTTTTCAGTTTTCAAGAAATAGAGCAGGAGGAATGAAAAACCATGCACACACTTATATACATACCCTTTTCCCCTTTTAAATAGGAAGATGGAAAAAGAAAACATATCTTCAGCAAACAAAAAGAAGCATAGCATAACCCAATCTTAATACACGTATCTATACACAGTTAACCCAATCTTAATACATGTATCTATACACAGTAAACCCAATCTTAATACACATATATATACACACAGTTAACTCTTTTTCCACATACAACACATCTGCAGCAGACGATAAAGAAAGTATATTGGCAAAAATATGAAAAGTCACGGTAATGACCATATGATAATGGAATAGAGTTGAAAGTCGTCTCCTGCAAAAGCATTTGCATGATGGTAAGTGTTTATAGGTGAAACGTACAATTCACATTTAATAATTCTTGTTTTTTTGTTCTGAATATATATTAAAAATCCAATTATTGCACAAAACAGTTGTCTGCTACCTGGAGCTTTAGAAAGCGTCTATATTTGGGAAAGGGTTACAACTAGGTTAATTTCTATGTTTGTATCCATTTTTCCACATGCAGACAACTTTTAAAACAATGTGGGAAAAAAGGAGAAGAAGCAGAATACTTCTGGAAACATTGTGCAAAAATAAAAATAAAATCTTTTGCAACAATGATTTCAGCTTTATTCAATAATTCCATTTATAGATAGTTTTAACATGTTTGCCTTGCCGAGTTTGAAATTGTGTACTGCAGATCTGTTGTATGTGAGAAAAGATTAACCCCCCCTTTTCTACATGTACATCTAATATGCAGCAGACGATTTTGAAAACATCCAGTCAAAACAAGAAGACTGTATAAACTATAATACAGAGTTGAAAACAATGTGACAAAAGAAGATCTTGCATATAATGAGCCATTTCTCCTTTTGTCACAATGTTTTCAAAAGTCGCCTGCTGCAAAAATGTCATAGAGTGTCTGTATGTGGGAAGGGCTCATTAACACCAAGGACACCATCATATTTACCTTTCCACACTATATGCGTAAAAAAAGTATAAAAATATAATACTGGAGCATTTATACCAGTAATTGAAACCAAGATAAATATGCTTTGTAAATAATAGTTATCTAAAATTCATTTGAAATGAAAAGAAATGCTTAAAAGCTTTATTTTTATAGACACATGTAATCAACTTATAAGATTTTCCAACAGCAATGAGTAATTAGAAACAAATCCTTTTAAAGTATTACATGATACTCTTACTATAGAATAATGTGAGTTACTAGAAATACAAACTAACTGTGTATTGTTTTATCACAGCGTTTACTGGGTAAGTTACGAGTACTAATGGTCCATTTATACTGACACCAGCCTGTCACTTGTAATGCGAACCCCGTAACCCTGAAAGAGGGCAACCATTCCTACCATTTTTAAAGTCTTTGGTATGACCCGGCCTGGAATCGAACCTGCAACCTCCCGCACCCACAAGGCGATAAATCATTTAATAGAGAAGGTTTCCTCATAATATCAATGTATAACAGGTAAAAACTCACGGGTTGACACTGACATTTGAGTAACACGTCCCTCCCCAACCTTAACATGTATTACGGCCTCCCTATGCAGCAGACAACTTTTGAAAACATTCTGACAAAAGTTAATTGTTGATAAGGCTTCCACAATGTTTTGAACTCTATATTTTATAATTTAACTTTCATTTATAGAGATTTTCAAAAAGAAAATCCTAGATATTTTCAAAGTCATGCTGCAAATAGTTTGTTTGCAGGAAAGGGTAATGTATAATACCATCCTATATGTCTACATTTAAAACATTTAGTAACAGTCATTTTGTTAATTTGAGAACCGTTTTGCCTTATCTTTAATTTATGATAATTAATATTTAAAAATCATATGTTTTGTCGAATATGAACAATTATCGCCCAATAAGAAAGACACAGTTTGGTGCAGCCGCAAGAAACAATATTGTGGTAAAATTAGAAATTTCTACTTGTGCCTCAACAGTCTCAACTTTGATTGGTTTATTATTTGTTTATTAAATCGGGTTTTTATTTGGGCTAGGAAATGTGCCTTGCTCAAGGGCATTCCAATATGACTGTCGCGAACCCGGGTCACTGATTACATTTCCAAACATGTGACAATAACCTCTTGACCATAGCAGATTCCTATAATTATTATTTTCATTTATAGAAATTTACCATATTTTTGCATGGATGCTTTCCAAGTCATCTGCTGCAAATATATTTCAGTTTGGAAATGTATTAATTATTAAACCTTTCCCTTATATAGACGCTTTCTGATGCCTCTGCAGCAGACAACTTTTTTAAAACAAAGTGACAAAAGAAGAAATTGCACAAAACGTGCAATTTCTCCTTTTGCCACAATGTTTTCCACTTTTCCTCATATAGGGTTATCCATTTAATTATTGACAAAATATGTTCAAATTCGTCTGCTGCAGATTTGTTGTATGAGGGAAAGGTATAAAGCTGTATTTCATGGAAATAAAATTACCTTTGTTCCATTTTCAGATGTCCCAACAACAATTACAAATATTC
This sequence comes from Clinocardium nuttallii, assembly GCA_031471495.1. Lineage (NCBI taxonomy): Eukaryota > Metazoa > Mollusca > Bivalvia > Cardiida > Cardiidae > Clinocardium > Clinocardium nuttallii. Next base: position 677 of record JAUELF010247391.1, on the reverse strand, counting down.
CATCGGTGTACGAACTCACCTGGATCCCTAAAAAAGCAAAAATAATGTAGTAAAAAAAACCAATTAATTGAGTCATGCTCCGGAAACTGATTTTAAAATGCTTCTTTTTTACAAGTGTGTGTTTTGATTAAAGAGTGGATAGTAACCGTTCAATAAAGTAATAGAATTGGGTAAAGATTGAATATTAACGATTCAATAAAGTAATTAAAATAAGGTAAATATTGGACAATAAACATTCAATAAAGTTATGGCAATTGGGTTTAAAATGATTGCATATTCACGGTTTAATAAAGTAAATGGAAATTGGGTATATATGGGATATAAACCATTCAATCGAGTTATGGCAATTGAGTAAATATGTGATATCAACCATTCAATAAAGTAATGGAAATTGGGTAAAGATAAAATATATACATTTTTAGATAATACACAAATTAGAAATCCAGTAAAGGTAAGCCTAACCCTTCATTATAACAAGAGGGCCATGATGGCCCTGGATCGCTCACCTGATTTTTTCTTCTTCACTTTAGCAATATAAACCCCGCCACCCCTGGTAGTTTCCTACCTTGGCTTGGCTTGAAGAAATCTGATAGAGGGTCAGGTCACCCTAGGAACATTTCTAGTAAATCTTTTGAAAATCGGTCAGACACTTTCGGAGAAGAAGATTTTTTAAGTTT
>JAUELF010247381.1:0-12119 GCA_031471495.1 Clinocardium nuttallii | reverse complement strand
TTGCACAAAACGTGCAATTTCTCCTTTTGCCACAATGTTTTCCACTTTTAGTCATAGGTTATCCATTAAATTATGGAGATTTTCTATTTTTTGACAAAAAATGTTGAAAGTCGTCTGCTGCAGAATTGTCGTATGAGGGAAAGAGTTAACACTTGCTTATAGTATATGGTTAGCGTCGGGTATCCCTGTTCGATCGTACCGCCCGTTGGTAAGGATCATATTATTTGGTATATCCTACAACTGGTGTGTTAACCCAGGGCATATGAGAAAGTGAACTGTCGACGTGATATAACTGAATTTTGAAAACGGCGTAAAACTCAAATGAAAAAACAAAGTTTATACATGTACATGTGAGAACGCAGATGTTTCGCAATTGAAATATGTGTCATATATATATAAGACATTTGCGAATAGTGTTTTAAGCCTATCGAGTAAAAACAAATAGATGTTGAGTACTCTACTCCTGTAAATGAATGAATCTGAATTCACGGTCCACACTAACCCAGTATATGAGCCTACCCGCGAGAAAACCAACATAATGACATCTGCGTAATGTATCGACCAGATCAACCTAAGCATGCCACGCAGGCCTACCCGGATGGGCACTTTCCCCTCCTGTGGATGTTCTGTTACAGGAATCATTACTATATACATTTAAACCCCTGATGTGGAACATGTAGGCACGGATAAGGCTGATCTGGCTGATACATTACGCAGATGCCATTATGTTGGTTTTCTCGAGGGACTGCTCATGTATATATTTTCATAATATTATATTGGTTGACATGGGAAACATCATCTGTATTATATCCGTTTGACACAGGAATTTGCATTCGATATTACGAATATACCCTGAAAAAAACAGATAAAAAATAACATTTAATGAATATCCTTCATTTTCGCTCAGGGTTTTGGCGTAAGCATTACGACTGACTCACTGGTATAATAATAAGTTGACCAGTTGTAATGATATAACTGAAAAGAATGTAATATAACTGCTGCCAGTTCACATTCTCACATGTTTCCTGGTTTTTGCACACCAGTACTCCATACAACATACTTTCCAAGCAACTGACTTTTCTACATAGACTGTAGCCCATTGGTGAATGGCGAATGACGTGTGTGGCCTTTGATTATGTATGGATGTATTATCATTAATTTTGCAATTGAGCTTTTTCAATAATATATTGTCGCACTTGATGATATATCGTAGGTTCACCGCAACAGAGTGTTACTGCTTCTTAGATAATATGATTATCGTTAGGTTTTTCAGACCGGGAGTGCCAGGTTTGATCCCCAGTCACGGTGATCATTGTGGGAAAGATACATCTTCTAGCCTAGTACTGGTTTGTTTACCCAGGGATCATACATAAGCAATCTGTCGCCGTTTACAACGGCGTAACAGCTCAATAAATTAAATAACATTATATGATGTCGCAGATGTTTCGCCATCGAATGATGTGGTCTACGAAATCCAGTCATATATAGGACATTGAGTTATAGCTTATTTATTTAACATAGATTGCATAACAAGCTTAATACTGCTTTCTGGAGGATTATTCACCAGTAATTGGACCGTTTGTGTAGAAACAATCCAAAGGCAATGCAGTGGAAAATCTCTATAAACAACAAGATGTCCATGATCAACTGATGTAATATGATGTGTAGTGCAATTAGGAAAGCTTATAAAAAAAAAGGCCCAATGTCCACTTGCCACAAGGACAAAGAATGCAACCAATGTTGAACAATTTACGGAGGCGGAAGTCGCGGGTTATATCTCCAGCCTTGTCAAAACAACGACTTTAATACTCGTAGTTGCTGCTTTACTTAATTGGTGTTCAGGGGTATACGGTTAGAATAACGATTGAATCATTGATTTAAGAATAAATATTGATCCTGGTAACTAACTAAAGAAACGCCATTATATAACTGAAATATGTTGAGAGCGGCTCCAAACACCGTACAAACAAACAACGCTATACCCGATTATAAAGTGTAACCTCATTTATGAACAATTCGTGCAGTCTAATCTCGCGTCTATTTAGTCTGCATCTCATTTATCAAATTACATATATATACGTACTGATTTATTGATTGGGTTAAACGCCACTTTCAACAATTGTCCATTCACATCACGGCGGCCAGTTCACCTAGTCATATGTTTCCTTGTCTTCTCACACCAGTAATCCACACAACATTCTTTCGAAGCGACTGGCTCCTTTTCCACGTTATAACCCATAACGGCGGAAAAAATGTTAACCGAGCTAGGTTTCGAACTCACATCCTCGGGATTAAAAGCCCGCGTGACTATCGACTGAGCTACCGGCTCTTGGCATGTAGACGGATATTGAGGGTTCTCTACGTGTATATGCATAGGCTCATCTCATTATGTACTATTCTACGATAAAACAAACAACTCTTTACCACAGCAAAAATATACATATATCGTTATTTCAATAGGGTTGAGGTACTAAAGTCCTTTTATAAACGTTAGTTTTCGACCTGCTCGAGTGGCGCAATCGGTTAGCGCGCCGTACTTATAGACAGTATCTTCCCTTGTTATTCAAGGGTCTAGGCTATGCGGAGGCTGTGAGTTCGAGCCTGACCTTGAGCAGTATTTTTGTCAATTTTCAAGCTACTATAGTGTCGCAATCGGTTATCGAGCTAATTGTGATTCACTAGGTAATCCTTATTGTCAGGTTTTTCCGTCTGTCTGATGGAATTCACTAGGTATCCCTTAATATCAGGTGTTTCCGTTTAGGTGTGTGTGTGTCCAGTTGTCCGATTCCGATAAAACTTGGTAAACAGGTGCAAGACGGGCTCAGGGTCTGCGCGTTTGAGTTTAGTTGCTAATGACAAACCCATTGCTAATTATCTAAGAGGAAAACGCATTTTTAGAAAAGAAAACGTATCCGTTACAATCTTTGATTAGGCCTTTGTTTTCAAATGGTAACCTTTCAAAGATAGCCATTGCTATGCAGTTACCAAAAATTCGCATTTAAAGAATTTAAACCATTTTTCTATCTTCTCTTACAGGTTTGAATGTGTAGAGCTGAAACTTTGGCTATTTATCCGAGATATTTAGAAAAAATCGAATCCGTTACGATTTTTGATTCAGGCCTTTGTATCCAAATGGTAGCCTTTAAATATAGCCGTTGCTATGCAGCTAGCAAAAAAACGCTTGTTAAGAACCCAAACCATTTTTCTATCTTCTACTATGGTTTTGAATGTAGAAAGCTGTAACTTCGGTTATAGCTACTTCGAGATATGTAGAAAAAATCTATCCGTAATGATTTTTGATTTAGGCCTTTGATTCAAAATGATAGCTTTTCAAAGATAGAGTATATTTTTACAGTCGTTTTCATGTCGTTTTTATACTTTAATAGTCCCTAGCGCTGCAGACGTAGTATTCGATATCGATTTGATAGAACTATTCACGAGCTACAGAAAGTTTTCTACGTGATTGACCTCCGATCTCGGGTTCCGAGCTAGAGCCGAAAGTTTGTAAAATATGTGAAGGCGAAAATTACCGAGGCGAATCCCACGTTGCCTACCGGCTTGTATTTATTGACATTTGCTATCAGTTATTTAAAAGGGTGTATATTTTATTATCTATAATACGCTTTCTGACGCCTCTGCAGCAGACGGCTTTTTGAAAACATAGTGAGAAAAGAAGAAAATGCACGAAACGTGCAATTTCTCCTTTTGCCACAATATTTTCCACTTTTAGTCACAGGTTATCCATTCAATTATGGAGATTTTCTTTTTTTTGACAAAATATGTTTAAAGTCGTCTGCTGCAGAATTGTCGTATGAGGGAAAGGGTTAAGTCTTACTACAATATCGAGAATGAATTACTTCAAATAGCTCCTTCTACAGTAGCTCTCCATTACGGAACAGCATTATGGGTTCAGGAAGATGTTTAGATATTCGTCGGTTGTATATAATGTCAATGAAAATGCATGCGTCTGTGGAATATTTGTTTAAAATAAATAGACTGTAACCAGCCTACCAGTCTAGCAATCCCGACATTATCGTATCGCTAAATAAGTCCGTCACTAAACATCAAAATGTGGTACCTTGTTGCAAAATGTGGTACCTTGTTGGGATATCAGCCGGATAACAGATTTGGTTCGATCTCACCTACGCACTAGAAAGAACCCAAACAGTTGATATATTATAAACAGATAACCAATTGACAGGCTTTACATAACTTTGACATGAACTGGTTAAATTAAATAGTTACTTATCACGAGTGAATGGATGAGTTATTTTCCGTTACAAAGTCCTATCTATGCATCATATCTGATTATTTTAATTTACACGCCAAAATGCAAAAGAGGTTGGCATATGCGCTTTGAACGCGGGATACTAGGATTCGATTGCCGTTTAAAGCTAAAACAAATACTTTTTTTCTCTTCTTAAAAAAACATTCTAATCAAATTTTTCATTTTGTCTAAGAAATTCCTCATATCAGTGGTGCAAAGGTCATTTGACACCTCTGCAAGCAACTCAAATAATTGATATAGTATAAAGAAATAACCAATTGACAGGCTTTACACAACTTTGACATGAAGTGGTCAAATTAAATAATTCATCACGAGTGAATGGGTGAGCAATTTTCAGTAAGAAAGTCATATCTATGATATGTATTTTTATTATTTAAAGTGCAACCTATACATCTATGCATCATATCTGAAGATTTTATTTTACACGCCTACAATTCAAAATGTATGCTGGTGTAGAGGTTGGTTTATGCGCTTTGCATGCGGGATATCAGGATTTGATTCCCGTTTATAGCTAAAACAATTTTTTTCTTCTTAAAAATACATTTTAATCAACCTTCTGTCCAGGAAATTTCTCATATTGGGACTTAAAATGAATTCAAAAGAATTGAATATAATGTTTCTCATATGCTTAGTGACACCCTATTAAAACATGATAAATAGCTTTTAATACTATTCAAATATTTCATTTGCCGTAGAAATAGGGGATAACACAGGATTTTATTTCTGCTTTTAAATTATAATTTTACTTTCAATAGATTACTCATTGATATACAGATACCTTCATGTTAATGTTTGATATCACATGTGTATATGTTTATTGCATACGAGAATAACGGCTTAAATCCGTTGTAAACCAGTAGATGTGCTAATCAAGAACTAACCAGAAGCAGATAAATAAGGGAATTTAATTTTTGTCAAATCTGTTCCTTCAACTCCTATATCATTCAACATATGGACAAAACAAAATGCTATTGTTGAGGGTTCTTATCAGACTATTTGGGTCGGTAAATCTATGTCCAAATGAAATCTGCAGATAGCCCCATGCTGTTAGCACTTTGAGTGCTACGATTTATTTTGTATTTAAGCAAAATTCAACCTAGGTCAAATCCAGCCCACGAGGAAGTTGAAGCCCTTGTTTATATATACAATTTGTTTCATTTTCTCATTTTTTGGAACTGTGAGTCGACATAATAAATAACCATATTTTAGAATTACTACGTTCCTTATAACACAGGCAGCTCCGAGCAAGTAAATATTTTGTTCTGAAATTTACCGGGTAGATTTGCCACGTCAAACGAAAACTAACCTCCTTAAATTAAAGACATTCAAATTTAATACTTATATTAGTTGTTGAATAGTTGGTTAAATGGACATGAAAGTCGTGTTTGTATGACGTGGTTAGGTTCAGGGAAACACATGCTTGCTGCAATGATGTGCCGGTGTAGAAATTAACGTTCACTTACAAATTAGATGACCGTACATGCTTACAAACACAATTTCATGAAGCAAAGCATGTTCACGAATCAGCAGCAAATGGCTTCAAGAAGCATTGTGACAAAAGTAGAAATTCTTTCAACTTTATGCATCTATTACAAATCATTTATACTCACATTTAATTCTTATAAAAGAAGAATGGAAAATATATTTCCAGTTTTTTCATAACAAACTATTACTGAAAACTACTCTTTTTGTCCAAAAGTTAAGGTCAGACTTATATTTTGGCATAAGTGATTCTTGGTGACCTTTAAACAAAGTAGTAAATTATATATTTTTCTGCTTTCTATGACCATCCATTTTGTTACGTTCTGCAGATTTGACACACTACTGATTTCTTACATAGTATGATAATCAATAGTACCCCGTGTATTGCAACGTTGGCAGCGGGTATAACTGGTATTGATGCTGTTGTCACAGCCGATTTAAAAAAAAACATGGGCAGGTTAAAATGAAAAATAAAAAAGGTTCGCCCGCCCTCTGAAACTTTCGTATACCCTCTGCCGCTCTCTACCGAGGGTTGTGCGTATTTTCTAGTGTAAAAACGTTTTGCTGTGCTAGAGCTACAACAAGCCCCCGGCTGGTCAGAAAGTGATACAAGATTTTGATCTGGCTCGATTTATATAGTCGGGTCCCAAAAAACACCGACCGATCTATGCAAATTTGGTCCGCCAAAGAATGTCCGAAGACCGTTTAAATCGTCCAAAGACCGTTTACTTTCGGCTTCCTGCGACAACATACGCCTACATTCGGCAACTCTCGCAGGAGGAATGGCCGAAGAACGTAGGAAATCGGCACCAGAGCGGCAAAAGGCGTCCTCTCTCGAGCCGGGATCGCCCAGTTTTGGCCTCTCTCCGCCTTTCTCGGCCAAACAATACCCGAAGATCGCTCACTTGCGCGCGAGAAGCGGGTCTCTACCGGTCCTTTGCCATGTACCTGCGGTTATTTGCGCCTACTTTTGATTACTTGCGCCCCGGAAATGTGTCGATCGCGCGAGGAACGCCCGTGATTCCTCCCCCCGCCATGGCCTATTGACTCAATCGGGTCAAAAAAGGGGACGATTGTAGGCGATTCAGGACAGAAACATGATTCATCGGGGACAATCTGGTCCAGATCGGGCCGATTGGGAAAAAAACCATACATACAAATGCCTGACCGTAAGTTACAAATTCCAATACAACCGTCCAACCAGTACTTTCGGTGCTTTTATTTGTATAAGCGTGCCGTGCCGTGCCCTTATGGTCTATATACGGACGTTATTATATTAGAACTATTGTGATAATGATATGTAAGATCTGGAGATTAGAGGTTTTTGTTGTTTCGTCTCCTAAAAGAAAGAATAAGTTGAGCCTACGCATACAGAGAGCCCTCTCCATATCCATATACATGAACAATGGCTTTAAATGTATCAATGAACAACTATAGGTTGTATGTTGTAAACCCTCCCCCACATACAGACGCGTTAGGACGCCTCTGCAACAATCTCATTAAAGCCAGACCTAAACTTCGCTAGCGCGTATAGCGAAGTAATTTGGTCTGATTTAAATGAGATTGCCTCTGTAGCAGACGACTTTTGAAAACGTTGTGGCAAAACAAACAATTCCCTCTTTTTCCTAAATTGTTTTTACTCTTGTTAACAAGTATATTCTGAGCTTACCTGCGCACACAGTTCTGAAGGTGAGCTATTTAGATCTCGTTTTGACTGTCGTTCGTGGTCAAAAAATCTCATCATTAACCACTTTACCAAATTTGATCAAACTTAACAGAAATATTCCAAGGGTCATGCACTTTCAAATTGTTCAAATAAATTAATTTGAATATTTAAATGAATGAACTTTGTTTGCCATGATAACCGAGACGATTTCTTTATGGAAATCTTCTCATCTGAAATCGAAAGGTCTAGTAGAACTTAATCTTTTGGCGTGTAGCATTGTCTAGTGACAATTGTTCAATTTATGCCCATAGCGAAAAAAATTGCCCCGCCCGACTGTCAACTGTTTTACATAGAGACATACCTGTATAGGGGAAAACCTTGAAAATCATCTCATCTGTAAAAGATTTATCGATTTCCTTATGTCATATTACTATTGAAAAAGACAAACAGCTTTTGTTTGATAATTTCGCCTTGATTGTGTTGTATTATTAGGTTACCTGGCTGCCTTACACGTAATATTTATTGCATAACTCTGGTGTGCGATATTCCTGTTATTTAGAGAGATGTTCAACTTATTTTACTAGATGTTTTCAGATTCGTTGCAAATGCTATTTAAATGCACTGCACGAATGTGCAATGCTATTCTTGGTCTACATTGTTCACAAATGAAGTTAAAAACGTACACCACAATCTACATTAGTTTAAGTCGCGTATGGCGTTCTCTCTTTGTTTATATGGTTCTTGGCGCCGCACTCAACATTTTCGGTTTTCAGTTATTAAACTGGTCAGTTACAAGTACTACTTGTCCATTTATTCTGATACCAGGGAGTCAATTGTTTACTAACCACACAACCGGAGTGCAAAAAAGCTAATCCATTACTACCAGTCGTTGGTATGACACGACTAGGGATCGAACCACGACCTTGCTGGTCGCAATCATATAACCAAAGAAAGGGTAAAGCATGTTAATCAATAAATTTATAAGATGCAGAAACACTTTGTCGCTGAGTTCTACACATGGCTTGGAGAATAACGGTTAACATATATGTAAAAATGTCTAAATTTACTTAAGTTTAGTAAGAGTATCAATTTAGTAAATTGATTTGTTTAAAACTTTATCTAATACATTTACGTAATGAAATACTGCATGCGAATGTTTGACAAATTATGCATATTACACAGATTTTCTGCTGAGTCATTTTGGCAGCCGTGGTATTCGAACCAGCGCCCCAAATGAGAGACAGGTTCCCTTAACCCGCACCTTAGATCACTCGGACATGCTAACTGTTATACCATAGGCCGTGTGTTTTTTATTGATTATAATCCTTTGGGGTTGAACAGATTAATGCATCCGACAATTACATGGAAAAAAATACTGCATCAGGTGAGGCTCGAACCTACAGCCTCTGCATAGCCTAATCCCTTGTCATACAAGAGGAAATACTGTGTATAAGAACTATCACCCTCAATATATGTAAACAATAAAAAAAGAAGTGAGTCTACGCATACAGAGATCCCTTAATATCAGTCTACGCATACATAGATCCCTTAATATCAGTCTACGCATACAGAGATCCCTTAATATCAGTATACGCATGCATAGATCCCTTAATATCAGTCTACGCATACAGAGATCCCTTAATATCAGTCTACATGTACTATACGAATCCTTTTACTATGAACTACAAGTGTAGTTATATTAGTATTAACCCTTTCCCACATACAGACGCGTTCTGACTCCACTGCAGCAGACGACCTTTGAAGAGCTAATTATCCCTTTGCTAATGTTTACTTCTTTAAAGTGATTTTCCACTTTTTTGCTAAAATGTTTACAAAGTCGTCTGCTGCAGATTTGGTGTTTGTGGACAAGGATCGTTATCATGTTTATTTCGGTGGTACCGTCACGGAGCCGCAATTCTACTGCAGGCGGTTCACATAAGGTTTTTTTAGGCCTAGGTAAATGATAATTGACCAAGAGGACAGTGTTCTACACTGGTCACAAATCTCCTATATATATGGCTGACTTTCGCAAAACACATATTCCGATGGCTTAATGCCAAACAGCTGGGTTTTCAAACCAGTGATAAACCAAGGAAATGTGCCTTGCTAAAGGGACACTCCACCATGACCGCAGCGACTTGGGATCGAGCCCTGCACTCCTGTTCCCCTACGTTATCCTTCAATATGTGAAAAAGTTAAAATCGGTTAATAGACCATTTATATATTACCAAGGGTGGGGGACAATTTATTAGTCTCCTCTCAATGCGATGCTTATGTTTATAATTGATAGCAAAGCAAAAAGTGTTTACACATTTAAAGACACATTTTACTATCGACTTCATAAATGATGTGAAGCAAGGAAATTACCTGAAAAAAATACTGCTCAAGGTGAGGCTCGAACTCACAGCCTCCGCATAGCTTTGGCCCTTGGCGAACAAGGGAAAGATACTGTCTATAAGTACGGCGCGCTAACCGATTGCGCCACTCGAGCAGGCTATATATGTGTCGTTCATATACGGACGTTATGACAACAGACCTATTGCAATAAATTTCGCCTGATAAGCCATCCTTGGCATTTTTCTAAAAAAAACGCATACCTATTTAGTCAAACTTAAACAGGAATATGTCATTTGTATTGAGTTTTATAGAATACTAGTTAGTACACAAGCTTTCCTGTTCACATACAGAGAAAAAATATGCATTTCACCTGTTGTAATACCAACAAATGTGTATTTTTGCTTGTCCCAACAAATAATTGAAATGTTGCATTCAAGAACTTATTATTCAATTTATGAACTATAGTGTAAGGTTAATTTCTCCTCTATATCCCATATTATAAAGCATTGTTAAATATCTATTATGATATGACTGCAATTATATCCTTGTATTATAATCTGTAAAATCTATATAGTCTTTCCCTAGTCTTTTAAATAACACTAGTGTGTGTAGAACATATCCTTTGGGTTATATACCAACAAGCGACTCTTCAAAAGAAGGTACACTAATATCACCTGTTCGTTATTGGAAGGACTGCAGTAGGTTATTTAAAGGACATTTTATTTCTCCTTCGCAAATTAAGAAGAAATTTGGCGTATCTTACAATAGATGAATTTTGAAAACAATGTGAAAAAAGGAGGAAATAGCCCAAAATAACCATTTTCATCTTTTCTCACAGTGCTTTCAACTCTATCAAACAATGTTTAAACAGTCCAGCTATGACAACTTTTTGTCCAGACTTTATTTTTTAAGCAGACGCTTTCAAAGAAAATGTCAAATATTGTTTAGTTCATTGAATTCAAATGCATTGGTTTCAACCCTTTCCCTGCAGACAACATACCAATCATGTGATAAAATGAGAAATATGCAGCATAATGCTAAAATGTTTTCAAACGATTTTAACAGTTCCTTCAAGAAATAACAGTTTTTGTCAATCTGTTTTGAAGCAGACAACTCTTTAACATATATATCATCGGAAAGGTTAAGTAAATATAAAAATTGCCTTAAATGAAAGGATTGTTTTAATGTGTATCTCTTTTTAATTTCTGAAATGAACAATAGCAAATAAATATTTCGAACCTTTGTTCATAACTAAAACTTGTAACAAGTCACAAGTTCAAAAGACGGTCTTTATTTTTCAGAAAATGGCAATTGTAAACGTGAAAAAACTAAGGCAATGTTCGTGCTAGACGAGACACCGGTCCCGAAAAGTGACACGAGTATCTGCATAATGGAAGAGAAAGACATGATTGTCGAGTTGACATCAACCGAATAATTGTACAAGAATAAATAGGAATGAAATCCTGTTACTGACAAAGATATAGTCCAGTATCAGCATTTGGCAACTGTACGCATAATCAAGCATTCTTAAAGCACGAACGGATCAGAAAAGGGTGACACAGACGAGAAAAATGGTTCTGTAGACACAGAATATGGCACGAACGGACCAGAAAATGGTGACACAGATGAGAAAAATGGTTCTGTAGACACAGAATATGATAATGAAAATTGGACAGAAGACACATAGCAAATAGACCAAGAATAGGACAAAATTGAGCATATACACCGAGATTGCAAGTGAATATGATGATGTAAATATAATGCAGGGCAACAAACCAAAACGGCCGATACATCATTGCAAGAAAATAAACAAATATAATTTCATATATATGTGACGTCATTCCAAGAAACTGAACCAAATTTAACGCATTATATATATTTGATGTCATTTATTAGCAGTGTGACACGAATGGGGTTTAGGCACAAATACCACTTCTACGGCCTTGTCGTGGTGACCGGGTTTTATAGCGACGTTGGTAGAGTGGTTTGCTTTTTCACAAAGATAAGCAACGTACATGTACATCGCGGTTAGTGCCTTAACGAGGGGATCGTGCCTAACATGGCCTAACTCCTTGAAATATACATGTACATTTCTGCATAATTATAAAGCAAGACAGTTCTTGCAGTAAAAGAAACAATATTTATGCTTGATAGATTTAGACAAAAAGGTATCCCATGTTATATGTATACATGTATCTCGAGTGTGTTCGTCTCTCTCTTTGAAGCATGTACAACATCCTATTTATCATTTGATTTACACCCCCAAACAAATGGGAGTGACTCCTCCCATTCACAAGACGGCGAGTGAAATATGTTCTAATCTTTGAATAAATAAGTTGAATAATC
>JAUELF010247359.1:0-21660 GCA_031471495.1 Clinocardium nuttallii | reverse complement strand
AGGTGAACTGGCCGCCGTGATATGACTGAGAAACTGTTAAAAACGGCGTTAAACCCCAATCAATCAATCAATCAATTTTAATAAAACAAAAGACTATTCTATTGACTGAGCATCATCAAAATATCCCCACTATAAAAGTGTAATACATTGTTAAAAGTAGTGATTACATGAACATAGGAAACTTTTCTTTACCAGGTATTTGTCAAAGAGTGAACTATTGTATCAATAATAACAGCAAGTAAACAGTAACGTCATTTTTTTTTTTATCAAACTTTGATATATTAAATGTTAACTTGTCTGTTTGGGTAAGTAATAGTTGTTTATATTTTTGTTTAACCCTTTACTACATACATTGAATCTGTTTAATAAGTAAATAGAGTTGAACACATTGTGGAAAAATGAGAATCTCCAATGAGCAATTTCTCCTTTTTCCACAATGTTTTCGAAAGACCTCTGCTGCAGAGGCGTCAGAAAGCGTTTTTGTGCGAATATTGACACATATGTAGAAAAAAAATCCATGCATTTCATCCTATTTCGAATCTTACTGAATGTTGTATCTTATTACAACGAAACACAAAGATGGAAAATGCTCTAAAGCATGACAATTATGTCATACTTAGTATAGTGTTCTACCTGGTACGTCAGGGGTACTTGGCCGAGTCTACACATCTTGCAAAACTGAAGGCTGACATTAAATTCCATAAGTATGCGTCCTTCCTTCCAACTGTTATTTTTCACGGTCTTATCACCATGTCGAAATCATGTGTCACACTTAGTTTGTGTGCATGCGTTTACCTCAGAAACATTACCGACACAATATATATAATCAATAACAACATTAAATCCATTTATGCCTATTTAACTTATTTTTGGCAAATCTATCTCGCGGATAAAGTGTTTGTTCCATGGTCGGCCATGTTTGTTTTTCCGATGTAACGTCACGGCCTTATTGTACTATATTTACCTACTACGGACTATTTTCCGACTGGCGGAAATGCGTATCGGAAGGTTACGATTGATCACGATGAAAAGCGAATTTTACCAAAGGCATTACAGATACGATAACGTAATTAATTGAATTATCACTTTCCCACCTAGAAAAGATCAGTAGCAGACAACTTAGAAAACATACTAATTCAAACATGACCAATATCTATGAAAGGGAGTTTAATTATCAATATATTCTAAAACTTTGGGACAAATGGAGCAATTTCTCATTATGCAACACTCTTTTCAAAAGTCGTTTGCTTCAGAGCCGTCAGATAGCGTCGCAACACCAATCGCAATAAATCAGCACCAGTTAGATGCTTGAACAAGTGTACCATATTAAAAGGGCAAGGAAAGGCTTATGCTAAATCACAGCATGTGGTCTCTAAAAGATATTCTCAAAATAGCAAATGCAGACGAGATTTAGAACGGTCCGGTCAGACAGCGTTGATGTGCAGTTTAATCTTGATATATTTTCAATGTTGGCAACGATTTGAAAACATAAGATCCTTTGAATATTTTCTTACTGAAATTCCATCGACAATGCATACAAGGTCAGACTCGCTGATAGCGCAGGCGGATCTTGGTCTTAAATGAACACAATTGTTCGCATGTGGGTCTTCTTGTTTCAAAATTGAAATTAGACTACATAAATAATTGGTTATCTGGTGGTATACGTAATTTTCAATCATTTTTCAGTAATATCACATCGTGTTCTTTGTGAGTTACTTCTGATCCAGTTATCCTGACCACCAGTCGGTCAGATTGCTAAATTCGCGTTTAAATGTAATGTGTTGAACCTTGTCTGCAATAAGTGATGGGTAATGTCAAACCATTTTGTGGAGTTAGCATATTGGCAATCGGTGACTGTTTCAGATTCAACCGGTTATGGATGCATGGTTGTTCTCTGAAGTATGTCACTCAAATCAGATGAGGTATATTGTTGGTTGAATTATTTGATTTCTTTGAGTTGACAGAAACTTTGCCTTGTTGTTGAACAGATAAAGAGATGACAAGCACACTGCTGAGGATTTTGGGAGTTTTGAAATAATATGGAAATGGCCTCTCTTTTACAGTAATCTCTCCGCACATTAAAGTATTTGCCTCAGTTGTTTAGTTCCAGGAAAGATGTTAACTAGTGCTCATACTTATTCTGTGCTCGATGAATTGTCATCTTAAAAGAGAATTGTTATTAAAGCCATAATTGTTGTTTCTGGTGACCTTTCAACCCTTGTTAGAGAGCCCATCCTGTCTAGAAAACCAACATATTCTAGCAAACTGATGTGTCTTGAAAGTTTACTATTGCTCGGTTGTGGCTTTCCGGTAGAATTGTGCCTGAATGTAAATGGTGTCGGTGGCCTAACAAATAGTGCAGCTGGTTTCATCAAGGCCTTTGACTATAGAACAGTCACTTGTGTTATACGCAGTATTGAAAGGATTACATTTGAGGATGCAGTCGTCGGGAAATAGGTGGAGACTACGGTACAAACATCTGTACGAAACAAGTATAAGCTTGGCATGGAAACCTATGTTTTAAGTCAAGGAAATTCACGTACCAGTGCTTAAAAAGATATATTATTGTGTGTAGACATTTCCGGTACGCATGTCTTCTGGGAAAACTATTTACAAGGCACAAGGTTCTTATGTAAAAAATGTGGTTGTGAACTTTGGAAATAGAAAACCTGACAACATTCATTATGTTTCATTGAGTAGTTCCGTCTCAGTTGTGTCTTATGGTCATCAATCCTGAAAATGATAAGCTTGTCTAAATCAGTTATTTTGAAAATGGAAAAATTACGATGTTAAAAACAATCTGGTGAATAGTGTTCCTTCGCTGCCGCATTCAAGTTCAATATAGTTTACAGTTTGTTTCCATTGTGGATCCTCGGGGAAGCATATTGCAGACATTCGCTTGGAAAGCAATATGCTGTGAGCTGATGTAATTGGTTTTGTTGAGACACGTACATAAAGAACAGTATAAAGCGATATTGACATTGAAGGCCACTGCATGAAAGATTCCCCTTCCGATAAATGTGCAAATGCTATTCCTGTATGCTGTCAGAACGCATTGGCTTTTTATACTTTAAACTTAAGGACCAATCCTGGTGTAGAATATTCTCCTGTAACATTGAACAGCGGTGGTATTCTTGCTTGTGTGTACTGTCCACAAATAGAGCATCTGTCCACAACATTGAGCCTTTCTTCAATTAATTACGTCATTTCTGGGGGGGGGGGTAACTTTGACCCGTTCAAGAATAGAGGTCCTCCTGATGCAGAACGTTTTCGACATTTCACTCGGATTTTCTCGACAGCTACTACTAGTCTTTAGATTATATTCAGCGCGGTCTAAATGTGTTAAACGCAAGTTTGCATTTTCAGTGTATACAAAAGTTGTACTTAACAGCCCAGTCAATGTATGGGTAGATGGGTAGATCTGAGACTTGTGGTGATTCCAATAGCATATCCATATATGCACCAGTTCTGTGCGAATGTTCATCCGATATGTCTAATGTAATTCTAGCTCAAACGTTCATTGCCATAGCTTAGATCTTCTGTGAGTTGAAATGCCTTGCAAGCTCAAATCATTGATTCATCTTTTAATATTTATGTTACCAGCAAAACTCCTACACATTGTTGTTTTACATTTTGTATCGGGTGCAGAAGTATAAATATCTATCATGCATTAACAAGTCATGTTTTGTGTTGTCTTTTCAGATGTCGACATTATCACAGGTGATGGGTTTAAAGGACAAAGCTCCGTATTACAATTCTATACGCGTCAAGATTGTATTCGCTGGCAAACCCGTCAGCTATAGCAATGCCCGGGGAGAAAGCCGACAGTTCAAGACAGTGGCTTTGGCTGACGAAACCTCGTCAGTCAAATGTATGTGCTACGACATCACCAAATTCTGCAAACTAGTAGTCGGCGCCACCATCATGCTGAGAAACTTTATCAAGCGGGATAACTGCATAATTTTAATGAAGACATCTAGGATATACCCTACCAAAACCATCAACGTGCCAGAGAGCAGGTGCCTAGCAGCAGAGGCACTTGTCAATCCGCCAGAGGCCCCGACTGTTGCATTGAAAGATGCGATGGCGTCGCCCCTGAAGACAAAGATATCTGTTAAAGGCAAAGTGGTTCAGGTTAACTGTCTTATTATTTCACTTTCTGATCACGATATTTTACAGATTTTCTTTTTATTAAAGCAATGTCCATTATTCATTATTAGCTCATCTGTGCTGAAGGCTTGCATGTAAGGTTTTGGGATCAATCTGTGTCAGTCCATCAATCGTTAACCTTTGGTTCAAAAGATTTCTCAGAATCCACTTAATCCTGAATATCCATCCATCGTTACTTTTGGCATCTCAAGACTTCTCCGAAACAACTTTAATGGTTGTTGATAATACTTGGCACAAATGTCCCTCAAATAGTCCCCTTAATTTCAATCCATTGCAAAACTGTGGTTGTCATGGCAACGTTAAGAGAAACTTTAAAAAAAGTATTTTTGCCAAAAATTAATCACCTTATTCCGCTGACTTGACCCTCTACCGAGATTGTTCAAGCTGTTGTGGTTCGTAAAAAACCCATACTGGCCACAAGGAGTGGTTAGATTTCCCGTATATGCCAATTGTGATTAACACTCATGGTGGCATTTATATCTTAACACATTATCCTTTGTACTCTTACACAGGATCAGGAGGAGCGAGAAGTCATGGTGCGAAACACACCAACGAAGATCAGGGACATCTTCCTTCAGGATGAGTCCACAGAGAAGGTGAAGATTTCTCTATGGCGCGACACATGTTGTGAGGTTCGGGCTGGACAATATGTAAAAGTAACAGACGTTGTTGTTAACAATTGTGCTATTATAGTGACCATCCGCCCTTCTTTCGAGACAGGGGCATATAAATTTCCCATACATCCTATAAATGTTGCGTTGAGTATACCTCCGAAAGACTATGACTTAAAGTTGTCAAACCTTACACATGTGCTGCTCTGCATTGGAAATGTGCATTATTACAGAGTACTGGCCATTGACTTAGTAAAATTGAGCAATCATTACCTTGAGATGAGCATAGCTCAGGAACCCTTTGGCTTAGAGTCATGCTAGCTTCAACATATGGTGATCATCATGTGAAACTGCGCTTCTGGTTTTTGTATTCCATGAGATGGCAGGGATGTTGCATTCAAATGAATCCGGTTATTCTCCAGTTGAGTGTTACTTTGATTTCAATTGCCCTTTTGCATATTGCAAAGGTCATTGACAAATTCCTATGTTGGCTCTTATTAAAATTGAAGTAAGTGTTTCATTTCTATCACTTCGCCACATCTGTTCTTTATAGCCGATAACGCGCTTTGGCAAACTTGCATATGAATACTACGAATGATGACAAGGTCGATAACATGGGATGCCTAGTGGTTTTAAAAACATCAGCAAACTCAATGTATTATGTGACTTACTCGTCTGCCTTCCCTGTCAGGCATTTATCCATCTTGCCTATTACTGGTTTCCACCATCGAGAATGATTAGTATGAGCCATAGGCTTGTTTCTTTGTCAGATAAATATGTTCGAACTATGTATGATGCATCGACAATACGCATTGTAAGTGTTATTTTCATCATCAAAAATGGGTCATCCTGTCTGGAGATACTGTTGCACTACCTATTATATAAAGAGCTTTTGGCAGGAAAATATTAAAAGTCAAATGTGTGTCAGCTGCTTATTCTTCGGTGTTTTACGCTGTCGGATACAGGCAAATTGCATCGAAAAAGACGAAACTGGATGTCATAGTGGAATTTAAGTTCATGTGGCATTAGGAAATAGCCACTTTTCGAAAGAAAATGATGTTTTTCAAGATATTTAAACTTTTCTTTGGGTGTTTAATTGCCCAAAACAGGCATATACATGCTGTCATATCTTTATACATGTGAAACAGTAAAACCTTAATATGCTGTGTTCTGGGGTTTTTCTCTTGGAGACCTGTATCATGCGTGAGCGCAGAAAAGTTCCCGGACTCAAGCCGCACAACCTAGGTTAGGGTGGCATATGAAATTGAATTTGTTTTTAATATAATTGCCTAATTGTCCTTATATTTGCTACATTGCTTTCGATTTATATCAAACTCTGTAAATTGACACAAACTACAGATCTCTGAGGGCAAAGACAATGTCTAATAGAGGTCAATTGTGTGTCGTCTGCAAAATGCTTGGATACAGTCAAACTGGTTGGAAAAGGTGATACTTGTTGCCGAAAAAGTCTCTTCAAATAATGTATATTAAGTTTGATCATTTCAATGAATATTTGACACAATAAAACCTAAATTATGTGATGCTTTTCTTATTTTACTTTTGCGAAGAGCCATGCTTTACACGAAACTTAAAACTTGCCGATTAAGCCGAAAGACTTAGGTTTGGGTGGTATAGACAAATTGAATTGTCTTTGAAAATAATTGCTAATTAACCTTATATTTGCTTTTTTGCTTTCATTTTATATAACTCTTTGATAATAAATAGAAAAAAATATCCAAAATGACAAAGAAATTATCTTGAAGGTTAAATTACGCCAAATACATCAACTTGCATGCTGATCTACACACACATAATACCTATAAAAAACTTTTTGCGTAGAAATTAGTGTATACCATCATTTGAATGCATTGAATATATGACATTGAGTTAAAAATCATTGTAAATGAGTATAGAGATAATTTTTAGTATTTTGACCTTGTTTAAAGTTGAAAGTAGAGAATGCTACACACGGTTTTTGTCCGGGCCCGTTTTGGTCCAGAATGGCAGTAACCATTTTCGCCTGATGAATTTCTTGCATAATACACGAACTCCCATTTTATTTTGATTGATTTCAAGCTTAGAGGTAACTAACTCTTTACAATGACATATGGTGTTCTAAGTGAGAAACGCTTAGAAAATGTGACAATTAAGAACTGAAAATGAAGCAAAGACGGATTTTCTTTTTGTATATTGCAGCTTTGATAGTATTTGTATTTTCCGGCATTCATGACGCACATTACAAAAGGAATTAAAATCAGTGTAGGAACAGAAACATATTCTCTGTTTGCAACTTCCCCTGTCTACATCGCTACTAAAAAAACGTTTTATGTCTTCAGAAATTGGAGCCACCAACTACTAACACAATGATATCGGTTGTAGGAGCCAGTGTGCAACAAGATTGTACAGAGCTGCTTCTGGAGGATGACAGTGTGTATGTAGTCCCCTCTGAGCTACTAGTATCAGCACTACCTGTGGGATTATCTGGTACAGAGGCCTTCTTTGCAGAAAAAGAGAAAACTGCAATCAGAATTCTCTTCAAGGGGACGGAAATATCAGCCATTAAACTTGTACTGTGAAGTATGTGTTTGTCTGTCTGGCCATAAATAGTCTGAAACCACGGACTAGAAATCGACATTTGAAATTAAATTAGAACTTAGAAGTTTGATTTTTGCATCATTGTTTTTTTTTAAAGTTGGATCTATGGATAATGAAAAAGAAATTGGTGTGTTGCTGTCTTTAATTTCATGCTAGTTCCATTTGTGAAAGCCTTAAAATATAGTTCAGCACATGAAAAACGTTTTTATGCAAATTATCAATATTAAACAGGTGATAATGCTAATATGCTAATTTCTTGTCTTCTTGTGGTTTAAATCACATTCTGAAGTTATGTTTATCCTTAATCGTTGGAGGTTCACATGATATGTTGTAATTAAACCCTAAAAAAGACTATGTTGCCTTGATGAGAACCCATATATGTTAGGTGTAAGATTAGAGAGGTTCAAAACTTTGAAATAAGGATAAAACGTATTTATAATATTTAACTCTTCATGTCATGTTTTCCACTATATCAGTAAATATAAACACAATTCACCCATTACTGATAAGTGCTGAAATGCTGCTTTCAATTTGGATGAGGGCAAGAAAGGGCTTGTGGCACAAAGAGTTAAATGTGTCATATGCGTCAAGAAAACGGTCACTTTCACAAAGAATGGTCAGTGCATAAAACCATATTTATAATGCATTTTGCGCATGTCTAATGTTGAACACTTTGCTCCGGAAATACACATTTCATGCACACAAAACAGAAAAACCTTTTTAAAAAACGGGAAAGGCAGAGTTCTGAATGCTCATAATGAGCGATATGATCTATCCATGCATTGTAAATGGTGGGCCAATTCACCAATAACTGTTAAGTGATTAATTAATGGAGTTTGTAGGGGTAGATAAATGCGTGTAGAGCAAAGTGTTCAACTCTTTGCTCCATAAGCATTTCTTGGACTTTCGGAAGTTGAAAGTATTCATTCCTCACTTATAAGAGATGTGTGAATTACGATCAAATTTACGGAAGATTTCAGATTGCTTATTACAAGCAATCTAAACTCATCACACATTGTTTTCATATGCCTGCTCCACATTGGCTGCATGGCAATGCAGTATAAGAGAGTAAAAGGTTAATATCACTTTTTCGTAGTAGTGTACTTTTTAATATGCATCCGTTCACATTTGCTGTAAAGAAAATGTAAACGAAAGTGTCTGTTTTGTTTCTTTATAAAAAAACACATCCTTTTTGGATGATCTAGTCTGATGGATATGAGCAGGGATATGCAGGGATATTTGTTTTCGAATAAATTGAGTGTTGATTTCATTAACAATTACTGATGAATATTGCTTAATGTTTAGATAATGAAAACAATACGTAGGCATTTAAAGCATTTTTATATCCTTTTCTTCTTTGGTCACAGATGCATTATTGTTCAATGCATCGAGTATATACGGTACCCATGGTGCATTGCTTGTATATTTTTTTTTATATATGCACCTTTTCAGATCACCTGGGCATGACAGCTCAATGTGATATATTAGGAACACATTCAGTCATTGTCCAATGTTAACCTTTGGCTTCAAACAACAATGAAGTTACTTGCATGGTCCCCTTATAGGTTTCCCCAAATATGTCAATCAGATCTGCCATGGTAACACACAGGGAAAACCTTTGAAACTACTCTTGTCAGAAACTACTGAAACAGTTTTGAGAAACATTTTCAAGGTTTGCCTAATAAGTTGAGATTCATTAAAACATGTCTGTCATGGCATTTTCCATATATCGATATTGTTCCTTTGATGGTCCCATTTCAAATGTTTGCCAAGAGTTATATTGAATTAAGTTATGAATTAAATACATAACTTGGTTGCTATGGCAAATACCGCAAAAGACATACAAAGAGTCTTTTTGGAAACTATTGGTGTATTGTAAATTTTGCCAAAATGTTCCTTCTTGTTCATCTAACAAGTTTGTTCAAGCTGGTGCATCCTCCAAAAAACAAATCTGTGGAGCTGATTTTCTTCCAGTGCTATAGTGCTATAAAAAAAGCTCCTTCTCTGAAAACTGCTTTCAATATATTTTGACCCTCAGTCGAGTATGTTCTAATAGTTGCTATTGACATTGGGTTCAATCGTGGTTCCTTTTGTTGATTGTTTATGTTTCCTTGCAAGTTTATGCTTATTTTCTATCATATGCTTTTTTTCTATTAATTCGTTCACTAAGTAATGACGTTAATTGTTATAAATAATTTTCTCTTTTTTTAGCTCACCTGTGCACGAAGTGCTCAAGGTGAAGTATTGTGATCATATTTTGTCTGGCTTACGACCGTCCTGTGACGTGCGTCGTCATCAATTGCCTTGTTAACACTCTACGATATTCATGGAAGTTTATCAAAATATTCATCTCCATCCAACCTTGGACAAATTCGAAACTGGACCATAACAACAACTATGTTACTAGGTCTAATTGAAGAAAGATTGTGCCGCTCTGGAGACCGCATTTTTAACTGTGAGCATGTTTGTCTTCATGTTATTTAGGTTCATATATGGGTCATGTCAGGTTAAGAAATGGATCACAAGGTAAAATTGAAGGAAAACCTTGTTAACATTCTAGATGCCGTGATTTTTACTTCAGCAAGTTAACATTTTGTCAGAATGTGTGTCTTAATGATCTATATGTCTAACTTAAGTATGGGTTATATTGGGTAATATCGGGTCAGAAACCATGTCACTTGGCTATATTGAAGGGAAATCTTGTTAACACTCGCAAGGCTGCATTCTTTACTTGAGCATGTTAAACTTCATCAGTTATATATGAGAAGCTACATATATATGACAAGTTCGAATATCGGTCATGTCGTGTTAAGGACTTAGTCACTATACCAAATTAAATGAAACTTTTGTTTATTCTTTTGAGGCCTCGTGATTTGTTTCAGCAGCTTGGAACTTTGTCGGGATGTTTGCAATGATTTAATATTAACATGTTTCTCGATGTAATAAGTCAAAAATTTCAAATATTTCTGCTTTAACCTGCTGTTAAATTTTCCCTTGATTCGTCATGTCTTAAATAAGTATACTTGTGAGCTCTTGTACTCAGGTGAGTGATATAGTGCCAACCAGGTCATCCTGTTTAACAATTAGTAGTTTCATAGTTTTTAAATTTTTTGATATGATCTTTCAACTTCTGAACAATAAATACATAAAGATAAGCTGAAATTGCTATTTATTTTAACATTTTACCTTTTTCTCCAACATTCCTGCCCCCAGGCCGATAGCACTTTCAGTGCTTTGCTTTAACTCTGTGTTATGACCCGGCGCGGGATGGAGGCCCCGATAAACTACTTATATGAACGACGGTTCTGTCAAATTTACTCAAACGAGTGTCTTCTAACTTTTCTCTAGATAAAAAGAGTATTTTCATTTCTAAGTACTTATATGACCCTCAACCCCTTGTTACGGTACTCGAATGACTTATCTAGTGGGGTGTCTATTTTAAGTAACCAGAAACTATGGTTTGGTTTAGTCGTAAGATTGATTGATTGGGGTTTAACGCCGTTTCAGCATGCAATTAGTCACATCACGGCGGCCAGTTCACCTGCTCATGGGTCTCTTGGCTTTCTCATACCAATACTCAACACATCATACTTTCCAAGCAATTTGCTTTTTTCCACTTAGACAAAACGCCGGAAACAATGTTGGCCAGGTTAGGATTCGTACTCACAAATCCAAAATTGACAACCCGCAACGCTACCGACTGAGTTACCGGGTCTCGGCATAAGAAATATATTGTTTGGAAAAGACCAGTTTTCTCCCAAAACTCACGTGAACTGACGCATTATCACGATAAGTGCAATAAATATATAGTGTGTTAACGTCTTTTCTCTTTTGGGAAAAGAGCATTATACCCCGTTTTATTTGTATAAATACTTAAATTTTCCGCAGATATAATGTTAATACAGCTTGGTCTATACTGTTCTTTATTCATGTGTCACTATATAGCCGAGATAGCTCATTCGGTAACGAAGACAACTATGAATCCGGGGGTCGTATAAATTTAAACCGCGTCTCGGTCATACATTCTTCCTGGTGATTTACAGAAGTGATCGTCACTAAGTGTAGCGCTATTTGTCTTACTGGGAAGATAGCCTGATGCCTTGTGACAAGGTTGTGTGCGAGCCACGCACGGTTATGTGGTCGCCGTTATACAACTATATTACCGTCGAAAATGGTATAACATATCAATCAATCACTGAGTAGCAAAATTTACAGTCAAATTTGTTAAAAGACCACCCAAGGGAAGAGATCAATCTGGTCTTTGTAAACAGGTTGTCTTTAATTTCAGGATCATTTATGCAATGTTTAGTATTTGAGAAATTAAAAGTGTGGTTAGTATAGACAGGGAATTGTTATACGAAGGTGGTCTTTAGCACAGGTTTGACTCTACTCGATGAATTGAAGGAATTCAATAGAATATGGGTTAAGCGTAGGTTATTGATGACGGCGTGTGTGGCGATACTTACTGTGTGAAAGATGATCAAGCGCATAAGAGGAGCAAGGTGGACAGCAATCCTTAGCAACGTTGGAATTGTAGCACATGTTGCCTGAGATGTTGTAACCGGTCACCGTATAAACGGTCCTCTGAAATACAGATAAGAATACTTACCTGCCTAATATGTCAGTGTTAATAGTCCTGTTATCCCGACACAAGCGAGTCAATCGTAATGTTAACCCAACTGCCCTGCGTGCCAAGGTAGGAAATCCATTACATTGTGGAGAATGTGTGATAGTTTGGCAAGTTGAGATCATACTAATTAGCCCTTTACCACAACTTTCAAAACATTAAGCACAAATAATAAACTTGGCATGTTAATGAAATAGCACTTATCAAAAGGAGTTGGAATCATTGTGGCAACATATATTTTTACTCGTTCCAAACGTCATCTGTTGCGAAATGTGTCTGAATTCGAAAACAGGTTTTATAGCAAGTACACTGCATTGCTTATCAAGTAGGATTGATGATACACGCCAGAAAACCTTTTCCCAATTACAACAAATTTGCAGCAGACGAATTTGAAAACATCTACAACAAAGTAGAAATTCTCTATAAATGATTATAAGAATATTAAAAACAGTGTGGCAAAAGGAGAAATTGCTCATCTTAAACAATTTCTCCTATCAATACTCGCCAACTAGAAAGGCGTCGGACAGCGTCGGAATGTGTGGAAAGTTTAAAGATGCTGTAACGTCGCCGAGAATGGCATCAATGTTACTAATAACGATGACAGAGTTACAACAAATGCTCTCCTGGAACACAAAATAGACAAGCAAAATATTATTATTTCTTTTCATGATAGGGTGATTTTTTACTCAGTGTTCAACACTACTTCGGTGATATCCCGACGTTTCCTGAGTTAACCATCAGTAGTACCGTTCTAATTCATCCTGTCACCAATGTATGAGTCTTTTTGCTATCCGCGGAGCCTGGTCTCAAAGGAACGAATCATTTAAAAGTCTTACCTTAGCCAATTTATGTGTACATGTATTTAAGTTAGTTTAACAACTTGTCAGTAGCAGTCGTATGTGTTTTCGTCAAGGCATTATTAAATCAGACATAGCAGTGTAGACACAACCTTGCTCAAATGGTAGTAATGGTTGCCCTCCATGCAACTCCATCGTTGCTGGGTAACCATTATCAATGACTCGTTGGTTTAAGGATAATTCGTCTAGTTGTATTTGTAACTTACAAAGGAAAAGCCGTTTGATAGTTGATCAATTGTTGATAATGGCGTTAAGCACCAAACAATCAACCAAGCAATCAAATATGGGATTCCGCTACTACTAATCTAAAGCTTCAAAATGACAAAACATCAATAATTCGATCCCTGGCACGAATTAAATTAGAGACATGATATTTTTCTAAAGATAATACCATGCGAGGTATATGGTTTAATGGTTAACAATATCAATGACTACATGCGTATTATTTATTTACGAAAGGAACATAAAAGAGTGTAAACAAACTATTAAAGAGTATTCTATGGCCATCAACAAATATTTAAAAATAGACGATGAAAATCTTCATGTCATGTGTTGTGCATGCTCATGACATGTTGGTAATTCGTTTTACTGTCGTCTAGTTGTAAGGACAAACACTAAAAAAGTAAGATTTTAGAAAATTTATATTGAATTTATAATGACCAATGTTTGATAATAACAAACTTTATGGCTTATTGGCCGTTTATTTGTCATCTGAATAATGGTTTAGAAGCAAATGTGTAACTGATTGTATCAGGGGGGAATTTGTTTATTTCAGCCCTTTTCTGGTGCCACTTGGCAACTACCTTTTGCAACCAACCATTCAATATAACTGCAACAAATTATGTAGGTCAAGTTTCTGCTCAACCCCTACCGTTATACAATCGGCTTATTTAGCCTCTATACGATGAAGTAAACGTTTGCGACCAAAGGAACAATTGCTCATTATGAGCTATGTATACTTTTGCCACAATGCCCGATCAATAACTATACT
The DNA here is from genome assembly GCA_031471495.1 of Clinocardium nuttallii. Taxonomy (NCBI): domain Eukaryota; kingdom Metazoa; phylum Mollusca; class Bivalvia; order Cardiida; family Cardiidae; genus Clinocardium; species Clinocardium nuttallii. The sequence goes on along the minus strand of JAUELF010247359.1, from coordinate 7,809 downwards.
TTCATTTATAGATATGTTATCTCCTTGCCAAGTTGTTTTCAAAGTCGTGTGTAGCAGATTTGTTGTATGTGGGTAAGGGTTAATCATTTTGATATCGATAATAAACAATTTGATGAAGATGGTCCTAAATCGACCACATTGTAATTGGTTAGGTGGATTTGGAGAAGATGACGTTTAAAGTTGAATTGACCCCTTTTCTGATGCCACCAGATTGTTATTTATTTCGGCCAATCCACATAGCTTCTTGCATGACTACCATGAATTTCAACAGCTCAAGATCGCTTGAATAATTGAGCGGATTAGGAGTAGTTGTAAATTGAAGCTTTAAGTTATGCTGAACAATTGCTTAGTCCTTCAGACGATAAAAATGCCTTCTACCAATTGTTTACCGGCTTGGTGGTGTAGTGGTATAGCATCCGTTTCGTATGCAGGAAGATGAGAGATAGATCCCCGGCCAGGTCATACTAAAGACTTTAAAATAGAAGAAATGGCTGTCCTCCTTGGCTGGGTAAACAAACATAGACTGAAAAGTGTCAGGATAAATAAACCAGTAGTACTTGTAACTTATCCTGGGAACATGTGATATAGCTGAAAACGTAGTGGCCCTGGATCGTTCATCACATTGTCAATGACAACAACTCTTTCGATCATGGCCTAGATAGCATCACAAAATAATCATTCAGGCAAAATTCTGCTTCCAGACTGTTAACAATATTTTCCTTTAATTTTGCCAAGTGACCTAGGTTTTCTGGCCTGGGGCTTTAGCCTCTGGTCATAGTAATATAACCATTTTTCAGAGTTGGCAACCTACCGATTGCTGTTATCACAAAAAATAGTTCATCATTGATTCAACAAATCTGCATTTAAAAGGTTGAAATCTTCCCAAAAAAGATAATTATAAGGTTGTTGGAACATCAGTGAAAACTTTAAGGCCCGAGTATTCCAATATAAGTAAAACAAATGCTTCAAAAAAAATCAATACGCCAAGAGGTCAAATATTGACATTATTAACATTCGCGAAGTGAAACGGAAAAGTAAAAATAAGTCGCGTGAAACTGCAGCGGTGGATTTACCTGGGGGCCCGTAGGGTCCGTGCGACGAAACATTTTAATGTGTTTACTTGTGAGTTCTTGCACTCAGGTGAGCATTATAGGGCTCCTACTTTGCGAATGCCAGTTTCATAATATTTACTATGTTTGATATGATCTATTAACTTCTTAACAATAACTACATAAGTGTTATCAGCAATTGTTATTTCCTTTCACATTTCCCCTTACTCTTCTTGTTTCCTGAAGCCCCAAGCCCGTCAACACTATAGTGCTTTGATTTTATCAGACATGACCAACATTCACATTTTACAATCTTCAAAACACCAATTCAAGTTTCAAGCTGCTGAAGAACCGCAGTCTCTAGTGATCTAGTTTTTAGAGTTATGACCTATATTCAAACTTAGTCTAGATAGCATTAAGCCATTTATTCTGACACAGTTTAGTTTCGTTTAAAAGTTTTTAAGTTAAAAGGCGGTCTCCAGAATGTTAACAAGATATTCCTTCAATTTAATCTCGTGACCTAGTTTTTGACCTGACATGACCAATATTTGAACTTGGCCTAGAAATATGCAAGATTTCATGAATATTGGATGATATAAGTTAGTGTTTATAAGCAAATTATTGAAAACGGAGACAAATGACGGAAAAAAGGCGATCACAAATACTCACCATGAAAACTGTCTGCTCAGGTGAGCTACGAATGTTGAAAGCAGCATAAAATACCAAACAATCCATCGTTAATAGTTTTGTGAAGGGGTCTTAAGCAGACAAGCAATTAAAGTCTTTCATTAGAATGACATTTTGTCATTTGCCCCTTTCCTGAACCCACATGGTTGCCATGTTTTCAACCAGTCAATATGGCTTCACAAATTTTGAGAGGGTCACCCAAAGAACGTTTATGCATATTTATCTTGGAATTTGGCAAGCGGATTCAGAGGAGACTTTAAAAGTTTTGCAATTTTCACTCCGGTCTGATCCCTGGCAACCAACGTTCTATATCGAACTTCAGACGTCAAACAATTTTTGATGAGGGTCATTAAGAGAATATTCATGTGAGGTTTGATTATTTTAACCCTTTCCGTCATATACGACGATTTATGATGCCTCTGCAGCAGACGGCTTTTTGAAAGCATGTCAACAAAAGAAGAAATTGCTCAAAACAAGTAATTTTTCCTTTTGTCACAATGTTTTCCACTCTGTTCAATTAATGTATTTTCATTTCAAGAGAGTTTCCGATTGATTTCGGGTATGTTTTCAAAGTCGTCCGCTGTAGATTTGTTGTATGTGAGAAAGGGTTAAATTACACTAACAGTTTCAGAGAAGAAGATTTGGTGTATATTGGACGGTGAGTAATCCCATTAGATAACAAAGAGCCTTCGGCTTGAAGTAGACTAAAAGCAAGTAGAAATATGAAATCTTAACTTTAATTGTTATAGATATTGTATGTATTCTTACATTCACACATACTAGGAATTTAATTCAGATTACTTTGAAATTGTCAAAGTCTGGAGGAAAGCTGGATAAATCTTAATGCAAGAATGCAAATCTTAAAGGCAAAAATAGAAATTAATCATCATGAGAAAGTTTTACTTTTTCCCTCACTATGTGTTTTACATGTTGCCTGCTTCTGATACATCAGTAGTAGTGCATGTAGTCTGTAAGTGGTAAAGGGATAACCCGTGTTTACATGTAGATGCCTTCTGAAGCCTCTGCAGCAGACACATTTTGAAAACACTGTTACCAAAAAAAAAGATTGCTCATAATGAGTAGTTTCCTTTTTTACCACAATGTTTTCAACTATATTCAATAATAGGACTTTTGAATATAGAAATTTTCCAAAATGTTGTCTCAATATTTTCAAAACGCTCTGCTGCATATTTGTTGCATGTTGGAAAGGGTTAAGGAAAAAATCTAAAATGTATGTACCTGTATAATCTAAAACTAAAGAAATCTTTTGTGGTTTTATTGCCAGTGAGGACTTCTTTTCTGTTTTCAATTCTTTATTTAATGCGGATGACTTACGAAACATCGGAAGCATTGATGTGTAATTGAAATTGCTTTTATTGAACAATTTAATTTTTTCTTTTCTGTTAGTAGATGTTACTGTATCTCATTATGCAATTGTCTTCTGTCTATAGTATTCATATATTTCCAACATTCAACATATCTGCAGCAACACTTTGAAAACATTTTGGAAAGAAATCCTGAAAAACTCATTTTAATTAAGTATAATTATTGAAAAAAACATTGTGGTAAAAGGAGAAACTGCTTATTTTGAGCATTTTCTCGAGTTGCACTTACGTTTCTAAAAGAAGTTTTTTCACAAGTTAGATATTGCACCTTTCTACACCGACTTCACTGTGCATACATAAAGATACATAAAGCTATAAAGTTTGAATGATTTCTGTAGAAATTAATACATGCCAGAATGCACGGTTTTTACTATCAAAATTCCTTATGTAAACGAAGACAACAAAACGTGTATGGTCAGAATACTGTAGAACTGTCTACATGTGCAATTGAAAAACAGTGGAACATACCTAGAATAGAATATTGACATTATTCGGCAGCAATAGCATTGCTATTTAATTTATGATATGAGTTCGAACGAAAATAACTATTTAAAGAAGCTTTCAAAACAATACTTAACCCTTTTTCCACATACAGACTAATATTATTACGCATCTGCATCAGACGACTTTTTAAAAGCAAAAGTCTTTTTTTGTCCATTATGATCAATGGTCATATTTGCCATAATTTGTTCAACTATGTTATAATAACACTTTCAAAAATAGAGATTTCCCATAGTTTTATGTAAATGTTTTCTACGGTATCTGCTGCAGATTTGTTGTGCAATGTACGTGGGAAATGGTTAAGATAACATGTGGGTTCATTAATTTTAAAATAAAATGCGAATTTAGAATTAAAATTGATCTACGTTTGATTTGTGAATACATGCACTGAATGGAAATCTTTTAAAGAAGACATTGATATTCTCTTGAACAGTATGCAACTATGGTGACCGTAACATAAACTGTAGAACATCATCATGCTACAGTCAAAACGAGCTAGAAGACTGCTGTTACACCTGTAGATCGTACCTTACAAGTACAGTTGCTCCAACAACAGTCACATAGAAATCAACTTCAGATGGAGGAGGTATGAAATGTTGATTTGTTTGTTTTTATGGTGTTTTACGCCGTTTTTAACAATTTCAGTATCATCAATGTGTTTCCCAAGTAAGATACCAGTACTACTTATCCATTTATCCTAAAGTAAAAGGAAGGTCATTTATCCTGATATCAGGTGAAGGTCATTTATCCTGACACCAGGTAAAGGTAATTTATCCTGACATCAGGTGAAGGTCATTTATCCTGATATCAGGTGAAGGTCATTTATCCTGACGCCAGGTAAAGGTCATTTATACTGACATCAGGTGAATGTCCTTTTTATCCTGACATCAGGTGAAGGTCATTTGTCCTGACATCAGGTGAAGGTCAGTTGTAACGATAGCCCGGCTAATCTGAGAGCCCAGGCAAAGTAATTACGCCTTGTATACGTCTTCGGTATTAACGCGCAACGTTAAAATCAAGAAATATTAACAACTGTTTCGCGTCGCAGCATCATTTTGTTCTAAGATTATACATTCATGACTATATCTGTGTTTTCACACAATAAAAAGTACTCCGAGAAATTTAAATTCAGGTCATGTGAGACCAGTGTAGATCGAGATAAACCTAATCATCCGATCATGATCTACACCGTCCGGCAATGATTCATACAATGTTGCGAGAGACTTCCGAGACACTTCCGAGAAACTACATCCGCTTGGATCCTTTAGCCAGGAGACTGAATCATATGTTTTATTTTACTACTAATTAGATTTACTGGAGCACCTATCTATATTATTAAATTACTCAAGATGACATAAATTACAGGCAGCTTGAATTTGTTGTAAAGACATGAGTGTATATCCTAAAAATATACACCTTTGTACATTTGTACAACATTCAGGATCAGGTCAATTATGCGCAGTAATAACTTTTATTTATACATACGAAACTTATTTGCATATCAATTATTTTAGAAAACTTCAAACAGTTTTTGAATGTTGCTTGTATAGTCCACAACTATTACTCCATAAGGCAACCTTTCTCAACATAAAGGCATCTTTTTTTAAATTCCCGAAGATAATACGACCCTATTGACCTGATTATAACCATTATACAATGATATGTATTATTTTGACGTGTAGCAATTCATACACGCACTATGGCGTACTAATATTTAGCATAACGAGATATGCAGAAATGTTTTACTTTTAGGAAAAAGATGCCATATATACCAAATGCATATAGTACACTTGTTTTAACAAAGTCATTTATGAATATATAAATTAACAAACACAACATAAAGTTAACTTGTAAGTCAATTTGGCTAAACATCGAGTATCGCCACAGATAACCGGAAAACTACGTTAACGCAACGAACAAGGAGAACCATTTCTACAACAACAACAACAGAGTCGAGTAAAACATCACGTGGTACAACATGGCGGTCATCAACAATGTCCGATACACCACGTCCAGTAACGAAAGACATCACAACACCCAGTGCAAGTACAGAATATATCACAACACCCAGTACAAGTACAGGAGATATTACAACAAACACAATTACGACGGAAGCGCCCTCTGGCCTCTTTGATTCTACCACGGATGCATTTGGTACAATTTGTTATGAACAGTTAGATGCATGAAACAGTTTTATTTTATGAGGGCTATATTGGTTACAGTTTGTTATGAACAGTGTAATGCATGTGAAAGTTTATTATAGCAAGGTTATCAGTATTACACTTTGTTATGAACAGTTGGAGACACCGGAACATGTTATTGTATTAAAACTTTATTATTTACAATTTTGTTATAAACAGTTAAATGCATGGGAAAATTCTATCAGGACGATACTTGGAACATGTTTTTATGAACCGTTGTACTGCATGAGATAGTTTAAAAACTAATATGATGATGACGACGGTATCCCCCTATGACGTCATTTATTATATAAAGCTGATACTTGGTACACCTTATTATAGGTAATTAAAGTGTACTATCAAGGCTATAATTTGAATACTTGTTTGTGAACCACATGAGAAAGTACAAATACTAACATCGATTGTATCAGGATGCTACTTGGTACATTGTATCATGAACAGTTGAACCGCGTGTCAAAATATAACTACTGACATGGCTGTGACGGGATGTGTTCTTTTCAGAAGATACATGTAAGACCTGGTTACGGAAAGTTATATTGCGCGCGGCAATGTTGTTTCTATCAAGGATATAACTTCAATGGTGTCGCTTATCGATACCAGTGGGTGCCATCTAGCTTTAAAACCAGGAACGATAGTGTCAAATATGTAGACAGCTTCTGAACTTAATTCTGTTCTTTAACGTTTATTTAGATAAATATAATTTGTATAAACATACTTATAAACGTTTTTACTAACCTGTTACTTCCTTTTAATGTCTCGAATCAAGAACTATTTCGTAAATGTTGTATGATGAAATGACGGTTTCAGCGTACATTGCCTGAACTGGAATACTATCTTAAATAATTCATTATAATCTTTATTAACATGTTTACACACGTTGTTACTAACATCGAACCTAACCGTGTGGTAACTAATGTCAGGTCTTTCCTGATGATGTACGTTGTGTTTAGTATATTCTATGTCGGTCTTATTATAATGGTGTTAGTGGTGGCCGGACTTTCATAGTATTATTATTTGAGCATGTGCATGGGAAAACTTACAATCTGGTTTCGGTGAACAGTGTATATCTCAAACAGTCTGAGCAACTACATAGTGTACATACTCAATTGTTCACGTATTACTTACTTGCTTGTAAGACACTTCTTCTCAACTTTTGAAGATTTTAAGATGGACCAGATATACAAGCTTATGATCAAACATACAGGCCGAGACCCGGTAGCTCAGTCGGTAGCAACATTAGCCGTTAATCCGGAGGATTTGAATTCGAATCCAAGCTAAGCCAACATCTCTTCCGAAGTTTGACCGAAATCACTGTGTCAAGCGTCGTTCGTCTTTCCCCAATGGGCTGTGATAGTATATGTGGAAAAGAATCAAGTTGATTGGAAAGTATACTGTGTTGAGTACTGGTTCGAGAAAGCTAGGAAACACTGACTGCCGTGATAAAATACGTTAAGAAAACGGCGTTAAGCCCAAATCAATTTATCAATGAATCAATGAGCAAACATACACTAATCATAAATGCCAACGTGTAGATGTACAGTTGGACACGGGGTCATTTCTACTTTTGGGAGGATAACGATAACAATACATTTTAATTTATAGTCACGATGTCTTAGAAATAACTATCATGTGTCAGATTTTATATCTTGCCTAATACAATTATCAGCAAGTTCTTTATTCACCCATCTTATCTTATTTGTTATTCCAAATGAATGAAGAAACATGATTTCTAATTGGCTAAAAGTATTACTTTGAAAATTACAATATTCTTCAAGTTTTGGATGAAATTAAATTTATAATGATTGGTCAATACGGATCCGGTATCGGGCATTCTAACCATGCAATGATTCATTACATTTGGGGTGTGTTCAGATTGGCCTGAAAACCGAACACTCGGACGAATACTAGATACAAAGATATTTTAATCGCAATAGTGTTCCTAGTTAATACTCAAATGTATTTAAAAGTATATTAATTCGTTAAACC
>JAUELF010247358.1:0-29619 GCA_031471495.1 Clinocardium nuttallii | reverse complement strand
CTGACACCAGCCAGTAATATTACTAACTTTTTCCATTTGTAACTTTGTTTTCAACTTCATTTAATAATTCTACTTTCATGTATGCCTATTTTTCACTATATAAGCCGTCCCACGAGAAAATATAAGCGCCAAGAAGGGCAGTCATTATTACCATGTTTAAAGTCTTTGGTATGCCCAGGCCAGGGATCAAACCGTCATAGCTATCGACGATGACTATCAATCCAAGGGTCGTGAGTTCGAATGCTGGATTGACAGCCCGCGTCACTACCGACTGAGCTACCGGTGCTATCGGAAGAATTTTGCATGGCGTGTTGGTTATATAAAAGCCAAGCCACACATGACACACTGAACTAAACTGAGCAATTTTTCCATTTGTAACTTTGTTTCAATTTCATTGAATAATTCTACTTTCATGTATGCATATTTTTCATTATATAAGCCGTCCCACGAAAAAACCAACATTCACGGTGGACTCTGCGTATAGTATTGACCCAGATCAGCCTTAGCAACCCGAGCAAGCTAACCCGGATAGACGCATTTCGCCTCCTGTGGATTTTGTGTTTCAGGAATCATTACTCTTTACCTCTATCCCCTGAGACGGAATGTGTCGGCCCGAATTAGCCTGTACGGACTGCGCAGGATGATCTGAATCGATACATTACGCAGAGGTCATTATGTTGGATATCTCGTGGAACGGCTCATATTGCCTTGTTATTTTAACGTTCGTCTGCTGCTGATTGGTTGTATGTTATAACGGCTTCTGAACTCCCTGTCAATCAAAAGAATCAAAAGACTTGTTTATAGCATTTCCGGTTAGTAATTATAATTGCGGCAGAAAATCACCGATAGCTCTGTCCGTAATTGTTAAACCGACGTTGACAATACGATTGTTCGATGGCTGTTCCAGGAAATCGTAGAATAGAACGATTTTGCAGTACAAAATCAACGCAATCATACTGTTACGTGCATACAGCTACTCAGAGCGCATTTGTAAGAAACGCGTAACGACAAAATAGGTATTTTTTTCACACGCGAATGTAGATGTTGTGTGTGAGTGTTTTGGATTTAGCAAAGTTTTCAACATTGTTTAATTCAATTCACCTCGGCCATTTTTCTTACCATATGTGTTTTCTAAGCAATTTCAATTTTGCATTAGGCAATCAAGTAAGTACATGTATATAGCTACTAAGAGTGCCATTTCAAGAACTGCGTATGGACAAAAGCGGTTACATGCGAATACTTTACTTTTCGTCTAAGACATAATTTTAGTAGAAACGTTAGTAATTTGATGTTTTACCCAGACCGTTTATTATGACGGATAAAGACATACACCAATTGTCCACTGAGGCGGCTCAATCTGAATTATTCATATCATGAAAAACATGTGTATATCCATCACTTACAAGCTCATTGAAATCAGACCAAACTACTTCAATTTGCGTATATTGTAGTTGACGACACCACATACAAGGTCTTCTCGAATTGACCGTACACATTTAAATATGCATCAACAGGCGCTCTTTTTCTGTCCAATGAAATTGCACGATACAACCAGTGATCGGTTCTGTTATTAAAATGATTACTTTACATCTCGTTAATGTATATGTGTAATTCCTCGGTTGATTAATTGGAAAAATCAAAATCATATGAGCCGTCCCGCGAAACAAACCAACATTGTAGATTATGCGTAAAGTATCGACCCGGATCAGGCTGAAAATGCCGCGCAGGCTAACCCACACAGACACGTTTCGCCTCCTGTTGGTGTTTTTGTTACATGAACTATAACTCTATACCTCGTATCCCCCTAAGACGGAATGTGTCGGCACGGTTTAGCCTGCGCGGACTGCGCAGGCTGATCTGGACGGTATATTACGCAGATACGATAATGTTTGTTTATTCGTGTGACGGCTCAATCATCCCGATCTAATAATGCAATGGGAGAAAATGCTACGCACAGAAGTAAAAATAAGTGACATAAGTCACGAAATATCAAATGTGCTCTTATTAAAATAAAAAATAAATTATTTCGTTTTTGTTCACATGTTTCTACATTGTAAACCAGTAAGATTCATTTACGGTGACAAATGCATTTATATCATATACTGATGCTACTAAAAACGCATCGTAAGTTATACACGTACACATGCCGAACAATCTTTTCCCGAATATCCAAGAACATCTTCGATTTGTAATTCATACATAGCCTCATAACCTTTAACAGAACTCAAGTAAATTACTTTCCTTCTTGCGTACAATGAAAATAACTGTTTTCCTTGAATTTCACCCCGCCATGTCAACGATTAATGTGAACATATTTTTACAAGTTCATGATAAATCTAAACGTAACACTTTATGCTTTCTAGATGTCATTGAACGGTCGTTAACTAAAGGTTCTTTTGTATGCAAAGCGAATGATTTTGAACAGAAGGAAGGACGCAATGGAAATCGAAAAAATCACAAACAATTCATTTCTTTTTATAATCCACATGTACAAATAAATAATAATATTTAGGCTAATTCTTTTAATATATGACATCCGTTTTAGGTCATTTACACTGCACCCTTGTCCTCACTCAAGACTTGGGAAATGGCGTACATAATGTAACCATTTACTGGGGAGACAGTACTCGTAAGTTACAAAGAAAATGCAGTGCTATGACTGAAACACTATTGATTTGATTGATTGTTTGTTCAACAACTTTTTCAGTCTTATCACAGCGTTTCCAGGGTTAGTCACGTCTCGTATATTTATCCTTAAACCAGCCTGTCGATCGTAATGCTAACTCCGCAACCCTGGCCGTCAATAAGAGCAGTTATAACTACCATTCTGGTATGACCCGCCGGGGGATCAAACCCGCTATATCCTGCACCCGATGCGGATTCTCTTCCACTACACCTTCGAGACGATCTTAGAAAACCTATTGAATATTGCTTAAAATAACACGCGAACAAACAAAACAAACATTCAAACAATCACCTCAAGTGACGGATTCTCGTAAATATAGACAACAGACAAAGTGGTTGAATATCGCTTCTTAAATTTGAATAGATGAGTACATTAACAAAGCATTACCGAAGGTGTGGAGATACCTCCGTAAGTCTCGTCAAGTCTCGTCAAGTCTCGTCTGTAATTCGTTTATCGGACTCGTTGCGTTTGTCGCCGAGAGAGTTAGAGAGACATCCTTCGATATGACTGTTATGGCGTCGCAGGAAAAGCCGGGACAATATTTACCAATGATTCGAAATATAAATTTAGTTTTTTAATATTAATTTCACCAAAAAGTGATGCTTTTTCAGATTGGCTAAACAAGTATGGCTTTACACAATCGGTATCGTCGAAATTCAGAAAATTTTATAAATTGAAATTTAGAATATTTCACAAATTGAATTTAGAATATTTTGCAAACTTGAATTTAAAATATTTTACAAGTTCATATATACTACACAATTTAAATCTAGAATGTGTTTGAGTACATTCGAACATGTGTAACATGCCGGGCTAAAGACGCAGAAGATCCCTTCAGCGAAAAGTATACTCAACCCCGCGAAGGGGTCCACTTGTCTTTTATATGTAACCCTATACTCCATCACTTCGAAACGGTGATACTAATTTGCATATATCCGAACGTTTTCGTTACACATGTGCTAAGGATCACTTTTGTATAGCCACGCACTCTATAGTGACCATTCTTAGTATCCCAAATACTCTGTTTCTGTATAAAATAATGACCCTGCAATTAAAGACCACCTGTGAACAAAGACCAGATTGTTGACTTCCCAGGATGGACTGTATTTGGTCAAACATCAATCCTGTGTCTATTACACTAAGCTTACATTTCTGTTGCTCATCTTGTGTTTAACCCTGTGGTAATGCAACTAATGGGTAACTATATAACTATTAGTACAAATGTAACCATTGGTTTAAACCTTTCCCTCATACGACAATTCTGCAGCAGGCGGCTTTGAACGTATTTAGTCAAAACATAGACAATCTCCCTAATTGAATGGATAACCTATGACAAAAAGTGGAAAACATTGTGTCAAAAGGAAGAATTGCACGTTTTGTGCACTTTCTTCATTTGTCACTATGTTTTTAAAAAGTCGTCTGCTGCAGAGGCGTCAGAAAGCGTCTATATTAGGGCAATGGTTTATTCAATCCCACAATTCCTCCTTTCCCTTTCAAACTGTTGACATTTGAAACAATGACTGACTCTGCTGATACCAATGCAAAGAGATAAAAAACAAAACATTTTTTTAGCAATGCTGCTGTCAAAATTGAGATTGAAAAAAATAATTCAGCGTTCTGAACGCAAAACACAGTAATACCGTAACTAACAAATGAAAGAAAAACCATGGTGTGGCGATCGATCAGATCCGACGAGGTCCAAATGATGTAATACAGCAGTAAAGAGGTTTTTTTCTTTTTCTGAATACATGAAATAATCACCCACAACGATGTTGGGTTGGGGTTGATGCATCCACGGACTTTAAAAACAAATACAAAATGACGGAGAACAGTTAAAACCGCGAGAAAACCAACATTATGGCATCTGCGTAATGTATCGACCCAGATCAGTCTGCGCTTTCCGCGCAGACTGATCTGGGTCGACACATTCCGTCTCCGAGGAATAGAGGTATAGATAAATGATTCCTGAAACAGAAAATCCACAGGAGGTGAAACGTGTCGATCCGTTTAAGCCTGCGCGGCATGCTTATGCTGAACAGGGTCGACACTTAACGCATAGTCCATAATGTTGGTTTTATCGCGAGACGGCTCATATAATGTCTACCAAATATTTATCTCTATATCAATATATAAACATTTAGTATACCATATAACGCTACTAACCTGAATCGGACAATACAAGTTTGATTGCAACTGCCATTTATCAAGTATTATTCGATTTGTTTCGGTTTTTACGACGACATTTTCAGTTATATCAAGGTGTGACTGAGTAAGTTACCGGTACTACTGGTTCATTTATCTGACGCCAGCGAATCAGGAGGGGTAATGCTAACCTCACAATGCCAAGCGCTTAGGAGGGGAAAACCATAACTACCATATTGTTTAAAAAGTACTTGGTAAGTTCCGATTAAACCGGCATTCAGACTTTCTACCACTACAACACCATGGCGATTTAAAACTACTCGAGGGCCGGTGTTCTCGAGACGCGACATGTTTTTTAGAAGGACATTTCCAATAAACACGTAGTTCGTATAACTAAATATGAAATATTGATATGGCGTTAAGTAGCGAGCCTGAAAAGAAAGCCGCGCGGAATATAATGTTTGTGTTGTGTTTTACTTGCGCCACTTTTAACAATTTTCCAGCTTATTTCACGTCTTTCCCTGGTACAGTACAAGTGATACTGGTCTACTTATCAGGACACCTACCAGTCAGTCGCAATGCTTACTCAGCAACCCTGAGTGCCAAGGAGGACAGTAATGACTATCTGTGTAGGTATGAGTGCATGGTTTACGACAACTCCGCGAACACTATTGGCAGTCTCTTTACATCGCGTACATGTTCTTTACTCCTGGTTGTATTCTTTTACAAATAAAATAAAGAAGTTAATTTAGATCAGTTTCACGTCGAATTATTGCTAACGGGTGTGATAACGTTTGATTTTATTTAATTGGACGTTTTACGCCGCTTTCAACATTATTTCAGTCATATCACGGCGATAGTTTACTCAGTCATTATCCCTGGGGAAACAAACCAGTACTAGGCTAGAAAATGTACATTGCTCAAGGCCACTCCACCATGACGGTAATGCAGCGACTGGGTATCGAACCCGGGACGCAAGGTTTCAAATCACTCGGTCATGGCGGGTCTGCGACACATATTCTTCAGGCGCCACTCGCATATTATAAGTTGTGAGCTTTCTGTTCTTCAATAGCTTTTAAGAATGTTTACATTGTAGCTGTTATTGCACAAACAGTCTCTTCGTGTTGGGTACATGTTGTTTAGTCCTAGTTTTTCTCTCGAAACTATAGAAGTGAATTCAGACTAGTTTCATGTCAAATTACACGATTGTAATAACGAGACGGAGATGTCTTTTCCTGTTTTCACTGTGAAAATCAGCACTAGTTTCAAGTGATAACGGAACAACTTTAGTTTATTGTTCTACCTGTAACTATAATAATTTTACTGATATATTTTATTATCTCTAACAAAAACGAGAACCCAAAAGCTTTAGGTAAACTGTTTCCTCGCTGAACACACATATATCACATGACATCGGGTAGAAGCTAATCTCTCCATGGCTTTCATTGGAATACGTCAATCAATTAAATTTAACGTTACAAATAACATTAGGTGTTATCATAAACTGTCGAAAATGTCAAACGTTACCGATTATTTGAACTTTTCGTTCCAAACAAAGTCACTTGTATGCCAAATTAACAGGTTTAGATAAACTAAAAAGATAACGGTCTAAAATGTTCAGAAAATCTCTCGGGCAGATTGTTGCCTGTTTTGATTAGCCTGTGTACCGTTACCTATATAGGCGATCACGTGATGTCAGCAGAGGTAACCACTCTATTAAGGTAGGATACAAATCCGTGTCAATAGAAATGCATTCTAACGTTGACGCCATTCTTTATAAAACGACGTCATGCATTTGCAATTTTTAGCGGGATATTTTTTCTTTGCAGGTTTTTAAATAAACTGCTTCCTCGTTGAACATACCTATGTCCATGGGTAGAGGATAATACTACATGGTTATGAATGGACGTACGTAAAACAATCAAATTTAACATTTGTCGTTATTTTAAACTAAAAAATATGTCTACCAACAGAGTTGGACGCCGTTGCTGCATATGCGTCAACAAAGTGTCTACAGTTAAGAACATCATGAAATTGACAATCTGAGCGGAACGTGATTGGATCGTGAGCGTGAACACAATTGGAACGCCTTATGAGCGGAACGGAATTTTGCGCTCTGAACGAAACAATCATATCACATGAATGCTTCGCTCAATCTGAGCGGAACGGGTAAAAGCAATCACAATGTTATGAATGAGTGAACGCTTTATGAGCGAAATGGAACGTGAGCGGAGCGGTAAATTTGTTAATTTTAAGATGTTCTTACAGTTAAGACCATCATGATATTGACAATCTGAGCGGAACGTGATTGGATTGTGAGCGTGATTGGAACGAATTGGGAACGGAATTTTGCGCTCTGAACAGAATTCTGCGCTCTGAACGAAACAATCATAATGCACGAAAAAATCCAATCACATGAATGTTTCGCTGAATCTGAGCGGAACGGAACTTTGAAACGCAATCACAATGCTATGAATGAAAGAACGCTTTATGAGCGGAATGGAACGTGAGCGGTAAATTTGTTAATTTTAAGATGTTCTTACAGTTAAGTCCATCATGATATTGACAATCTGAACGGAACGTGATTGGATCGTGAGCGTGATTGGAACGAAGTTGGAACGCTTTATGAGCGGAACGGATTTAGCGCTCTGAACGAAACAATCCAATCGCATGAATGTTTTGCTCAATCAACGGAAAAAAGCAATCACAATGTTATGAATGAGTGAACGCTTTATGAACGGAACGGAACGTGAGCGGAGCGGAGCGGAACGAAACGGAGTGGAGCGTGAATGGTAAATTTGTCAATTTCAAGATGTTCTTAACTATATATAGCAGAATGCGAGGTTAAATGACACTAATATTACTATTTAACTGTTTAATGTAAATTGGTTAGCATATTTTTCTATTTTGAAATGAATAGTTTATCCCTTTTCCACATACAACAAATCTGCAGCAAACTTTAAACGAAAGTATAATAATTGAAAAGAGTTAAAAACATTGTGGCAAAAGAAGAAACAGCTCGTTTTGATATATGTCTCCTATTGTCACAGTGTTTTCAACAGTCGCCTGCCACAGATCTGTCTGTTATAGGGAAAGCGTTGAAGGTCGATAGATATTAATCAATAAACTATTTTTTCCTTTGACATTAACATTGTTAATACAATAATGAATTATAAC
Source organism: Clinocardium nuttallii (assembly GCA_031471495.1). Taxonomy (NCBI): domain Eukaryota; kingdom Metazoa; phylum Mollusca; class Bivalvia; order Cardiida; family Cardiidae; genus Clinocardium; species Clinocardium nuttallii. Next base: position 21,614 of record JAUELF010247358.1, on the reverse strand, counting down.
AAAATGCGTTTTGCCTTCTTCTGTAATAGTTTTCATTTCATTAGTATCAACATTTCTTTTTATGGTTTCAAATTCTGTGTTTCTTCATTTCATTTCGACTCAAAGTATTGTCTAAATGAAATATTGGGACAAATATTTTTAAAATACCACTCGAACGAACATCGCAAGTAACCATATCCTGTTATTCAATATTAAATATTACTTCTTTAGTCGTTGGACTGTATCTTTATGGAAATCAAATAGCTCTTCAAATGTCAGGAATTTTTACACAAGAATAAAAATAAAATGCGTTCTCAGACTGGCTGTCTCAAAATGCGCATACGTAAATATGTTGGCTTAGATAAGACTGCATATAAAGGAGCCGCGTCTACCGGTTTCTTGTCTTAATGACCCTCCGCTTTGAAATCATTAAAAGACATTTTGGCACAATACCAGTAAGGCTTTACCTCTACATGTTGGTGGTGCATTGATGTACACGGGCACAGACATACACATACAAACACCCAAACCCAAACCACACACACCCAAACACACACACGCCTACACGCCTACACAAAACAACCACAATTTGAGGATCTATATTTGCATATTTCACACAAAGTTCTTTTCGTTTTCTGAGGACTTGCACTCCAGTCTTCGTATGTTTTTGAGTAGATGCCGTACGGCACTTATTCTAGGTACATTTTGATCAGCTTTTCTTTAGGTTATATTTTTCTAATATTTTAATGGTAGTTTTTATCTTAACGAAAAAGACATTTATTTTCCTTTCAAAAGATACCTTTTTTTTTAATAAGTTCACCTGAGCTGAAGTACTAAAATTTACATCTGACGTATTAAAAAGAACATCTTTAGTACTAAAATGAACATCTTTAGTACTAAAATGAACATCTTTAGTACTAAAATGAACATCTTTAGTACTAAAATGAACATATTCAGTAATCAAATGAATACATTTAGTACCTAAATGGACATCTAGGGTACTCAAAGGAACATTTTAAACATTTACTGTATTTTTAGTCCGGGAGATGATTTATTTAGCATATTCTATAAAACTGAACTGACCACACAGATACATTGATTATGGAAAAAAACATCGACATAAATAAAAACCCTTTACACACAACCTACACTTTAGTCTATGACCCACCTCTTCACCTTCTACAAATAGCCATGGAACTTTTTTAACCAAAGATTGATTTTTCTATTTTAGTTCTCCTGCGTTTTCATGTATTGATTAATGTTCAAGTAGTCCATAGACACAGTATGTGGCCTTCGTGCCGTGTTTAAATGCATACATTTTCTATTACATTCATCTTGTATTTGAATATACAAGTACAAACACACAATAATATACTTCACTACTATACAGTAACGAATATGTCGAACTATGCTGTTTTAATACAAAACGGCTTTTTCTCGCACCTTCATTGTTGTGTCTGTTAGCAAATAAACATGACTATTAGTTCATGACTACCAACCCACGCCCGTTGCTGTTTTAAAAGAATATTCTACTTAATAGTTTCGGCCATTCAATCTGTTTCTATGTATCTCTTTACGTATCGGGGTTGTTAGGCGTATTCAACTGCATTTCAGTTATGTTAACGCGAAAAACCCTGGTACTTGGATAACTGACTTTAGTCTTACTTAGCAATAAGTAACGTTGTGGAATTGGTCACTGTGCTGGTCTATGGAAATTAATTTGAGCCGTTACACGAGAACACCTTTTAGCGTCTGAGTAACGTATCGAGCCAGATCAGCCTGCGCGGACTGATCTGGGTCGAAACATTAATCAGATTCCATAATGTTAGTTTTCTTTTGGAGCGGCTCATTTATTATGAAACCTACTTGTCTGCACATTCATGCTATATCCAAACGGAAAATCTACTCTTCTGAAGTTCATTAAACGTTCTATGACAAATTGGCGAAAAGTGCAGATCCAGATCAGACTGCTTCCTTGTGCTGGAAGATACGGATCTTCACTGATGGAAAATGCCGTACTGTTAGTTATCGTAAATTGCCGCTCAAATGTTTTGAGAGAATTCATTATGTGTTTAGAAAAGCCTTTACCGAACCTGAATTCACAACCCATATTTCCAAACTCCATTCTATATTCTGTCAAGTTTCGATATAAATCAACAGAGCCATTGTACGTCTCTGAAACACCTGAAACATGTGTACTATTTTGTTGGAAAGAGAAATCCGAAGAGCTAATTTGTTTGTTTGTTTTACATTTTACGGCGTTTTCAACAATATGTTATGTATAATCACAGCGTTTCCTGAGTGAATTACCAGTAATGATCTGTAGTGTTTAACCTCACACTGACACACCAGTCGTAATGTTATCGATGCAACCCTGAGTTGAGTTAGATCCACAGTCGTGGCACGTCGGACGACGGTCGTGATGGAGTGCCCTTGGCCAATATACATTTCCAAGCATAATACTAGTTTGTTTACACAGGGATCATGAAAAAACGAACTGCAACCGTAATATTACTGAAATAATGTTGACAACGGTGTAAAACCCCAATAAAATAAAGAAACACATAGCTCCGAGGAGGGGAGACATTACTACCGTTTTTAAAGTATCTGGTATGACCCGACTGGGGATCGAGGCCTGGTCTCTCGATTCCAAGCCGGATGCTCGTATCACTACACCACGCAGGTGTTTTGAGGGAGTAAAGCGCAAGTTCCTTGAATAAAAGTTAAAATTCCATGTTAGGCAGGATAGGCATTTCTGATTTCGTTTTATTTCGGTTCGAACAGAGGATACCTTTTTACGTCGTTAGCATGTAATAAAGGTTTAAAGAATAGACGTTTAGTTACTCTAGATTTACGGTAATTTACCATTAAATAATGCCTAGCTGAAAGTCAAGAGGATCCCGAATCGCCAGCTCTGGCTTGTATATATACTGAACCAAAAAAGAAACTTTCGTTTAGTACATACAAAATGTTCAGGTTTACCTAAAAGATCTACGCAAAAATATACACGCGGTTATTTGTAAACCTGTTCTACTTTACAAAATCGACACGTTAATTCCTGGATAAAAAAGCAGGTCCGCTTGTTTAACGCAAAAGGCGAGTTTCACGTGCACGTTAGGGATGGGCATATCCTGTCCACTGATCGGATATTATAACTCTGGTTGAACATACTGAAGAAATAAAAAACGTCTTTAAGCTGTAGTTTTTTTAGTCGGAATTTCATGCCAAGAATTCCGGAAAATTTACGGGAGCGAACCCTAGGCATGCTTGAGGCTGGGGTTCCTACTGCAGAGGTTGTCGCACGAGTTGGGTTATCCGTGCAGGCAGTGAGGAGCCTTCGGTGGCGATTTACGCAGACCGGAAGTGCTAGGGACTTGCCACAGAGGGGCAGACTGCGTGTCATGACTCGAGCCCAAGATCGCTATATCATGGACCAGCACCTACGAAACCGATTTCTCACCGCTACGTCTGCCGTTACCCACGATACACACAACAACCGGATTTCCGCCCAGACTCGTTTAGCCGATAACGGTTTGCACGGACGTCGTTCGTACGTCGGGTCGGTTTTGACGCGTCGCCATCGCAATAGCATTGTGCAATGGGCACTGGGACAAATCCCTTGGACAAGACAACGTTGGCGGCCGATTCTCTTTACGGATGAATCGAGATTTGCATTATCTCAAGGTGATGGCTGAGTACGAGTGTACCGACGTAGGAATGAGCGTTACGCTGACTGTTGTGTAATGGAGCGAGATCGGTTTTTGGGTGGGTGTTCGATATGGTGTGGGCGGTATTGCTTACGGATATCGCAACCCACTGGTTGTTATCGATGGGAATCTGAATGCACAGCCACATAGGGAAAACATCTTACGTCCTCATGTTGCCCCAGGCCCATGGCGTTATTTCGACACTACAACAATATAATACCAGGCCCCATGTCGCTCGTGACAACATACGGTCTTTACAAAACCATAATTTTGATTTTATCGACAACTGGCCCTCAAAGAGTCCGGATCTCAATCCTATAGAACATTTATGGGATAATCTTGATCGACGCCTACGTCGACGTCCAAACACGCCTAACAACGTCAACGACCTCCGTGCAGCACTGCTTCCAGAGTGGAATAACATCCCACAGGCTGACGTAAACAGATTTGTGCTCTCAATGAGACACTTCTGTCAAGCAGTCAGCATGGCTCGCGGCGGCCACACACGCTACTGATAATATACTTTTGAAATCGACCGTTCCTGTTTTTAACTTAAATGAAACAATAAAATCGATATTTTCTGTCCAATAAACCAATTTCAGTACATTCATAAGACACCCTTGTACAATAAACAGAAAATATCATATGTTCTTTTTCAGTATATATATACAAGTACAAACATGTGCGTGGTGGAGCGTAATTGTCTTAGGACGATTTTGTTCGATGCGCACGCTGTTTCTTAATAGGGACCAGATGTTTAATATGTTCGCAATTACGAGAAGATAATATGTAATTTATTTTAATTTATTATAAGTAATCCTTTCTTAAACAATTGCAACTGTAAATGATCAATGTGTTACATTGTTAGTAATACGAAAAAAAACCATGAATGGGTTTTTTTCGCTCATAGGTAACAGGTGTGAGATTTCTTTTCTTTTCAATAACCCATGAACATTTTTTAAATGAAACTCGCAAGATTCCATGGGGGCGCCATTTTTGTTTTGTTTAAAACGCGGTCTGTCAGACGTAAAACAGAGATTAAAAATTATTGTCGTCTAGTCTATCATTTAAACTGGTATTTCTATTCAGAGGGAAGAAACTCATGTAAACAAATATTATTTTTTTCCCCTAAAAGTTAGAAGCTTAATGGGTTTGGGATTAACCACAAACATGTAACACAAGAGCACACACTCACAAATTATACTTTTCTGCAATATTTTAGGATTTTAAAAGCGGAGCCATTCGTGTACATTTTTATTCAAGAATGTATTTAAAGGTTGGATGTCTTATATACACCGTGGTGAGATAAAATGTATATTACTGTTATAATAACACACCCAGTTCAATGAGGCATACACAACGTATACACAATAAGTATGTGTGTCTAGTGCTTTAAAAGTAATATAAATGCTCTACGTATGTGGCAAAAATATGATTTGGTAAGTTACAGACAACAAACATTATTTTATTTCCATAGTTTTCTGTGACATACCTGAACTCATCTTAAGTTGCACAATAATTAAATGTTCATTGTTTGGTATTAAACGCGTTTTCGGCATGTTTTATGTTATATCACCGTTTCCTGGGTAAGTTACCAGTCCTACTGGTTTATTTATCCTGACATCAGCCAGTCAGTCGTAAGGTTAAACCTGAAACCCTCAACATCACGGAAGGCAACAAATGTTTAATGTGGTATAACCCGGACATGGATAAAATCTGTGACTGCCTGCACCCGAGGTGGACGGCTGGACGCTATACTAAAATACAACAGAGGAGGCCAAGTAAATGTTTATCTAGTGTTAAACTAATTATGATGTTTATTAGATGATTTACGGTATGTCACAAGAAAATAACTTTCTATTATTTCTTATAATAAAAATATTGATCAGCATGTACTTATGCAGTATGATCTGGGTATTTACTATTAGAAAATAAGAAAATTCACTTTGGCATACCTGAAATCATCTATATCTCATGCACAGCATAATTGTATACTGCTTTAACACTAGATAAGCACACTCATTTTGTGGCTGTGCTTCAATGAATGACTAAATGTGTACATTTTATCCCCACAATGTTTGTATTGAACATTAACCTTTAAAGAGGTATAATTTAGTTACCGTTATGTTTTGCTTTTTCTTAAAGGAAAACATATTTTAATTAATTAATTAAAATATGAAATCTTTCTTATACTACAGTCTAATTAGAATCAAACATCTCCTCACAAAGGTTTATAAGGGAAAATAATTCTTTTTTTTATGAATTTCATTAAGAGTGCAACTTTAAATTTTAAATCGACATTGAAGATAATAAGAGAACTGCGTAATTTGTGCGAACAAACAGTTTGAAGCAAAAGCGAAAAATGCGTGCAACTGGGAATGAACTATTCTGTTCTCGTTCGACAAAATAGCCGAACATTGAACGTGTCTTCGAACTTACAAATTTTGATTTTACTTTCATCCACGAACTTCTTGTCTTTGTTAAACCACCTGAGTATTGGTTGGTTAAACAAAGAAGGCCATAGATGAAAATGAGCTAGCTCAGATTGACATTTTTAAAAATATTTCGTCAATTCGAGAAATTTGCACTGCTGCAATTGTGTACTACATAAGTATGCACAATCCTAATAAATAATAAAGATGTTACGTTTATTGAAGAAAGGGGCCTGGTCAAAATGGAGGAAATGATTTGTTATAATTTAAATATTGGGTTTATGCTGCAATACATCTACATTCCTGTTTGGAAAAATGTATGCAATAAGATATAGACCAAGAGAGTGGGATACATTTTAATTAAATCGTGGTACTGTGCCCATTATACAGTGTAGCGAATCCGACTTGTTATAGTTTAGCACAGTTGTGTCCCTTTTTTTAATTGGATCCATTTGTTTAAACAATAAATACTGGTTAGAACTGGTCGATATATCCTATAAAGCATTTAGATTTTTCAGATACATGCATATATGGTCAATGCTCATACTGCATACCCAGCCTGTGGTTTATTTTGTTTATAATTTACCCTTTCCCACATAGTGACATACAATAAATCTGCTTCAGTCGACTTTGCAGATGTCAAGTCTAAAAGATACAAAACTCTCTAAATGATAGTATGAATATTGAATTGTGTCGAAATCATTGTGACAAAATTTGGGAAATTGGTCATCATGAGCAATTTCTTCATTTGCCACTATGATTTAAAAAATTGTTTGCTTCAGAGACGTCAAAACGCGTCTACATGAGGGGAAACGGTTAATGCCTTACTAAACTATTAAGGTTGCTTCTTTTAAAATGTACTGCTGAAGCTTATTTAAACATAGAGTACATTGTCAATGTCTGTGACATGTGGTAGTTATTTAGATTCCACTAGCCAATTGTATAAAATAGCTAAATTAACTATCGCTCAAACCAACAGCAGTACATTTTAAAAGAAGCAAAATTCAAATGAAAAGTATTATAGACGAAGACCATGGTTATATTCATATTAAACTAGCTAACCGAACGCTAGATATAGGTCAGTGTGCTATTAACCCTTTCTGACGCCTCTGCAGCAGACGGCTTTTTGAAAACATAGTCAAAAAAGAAGAAATTGCACAAGACGCGAATTTCTCCTTTTGCCACAATGTTTTCCACTTTTAGTCATAGGTTATCCATTCAGTTATAGAAAACTTGTTATACTTGTGCCAAAATGACAAACATTTGTTTCTAGCTATGTTTTTCATTCATATTTCAGGTATATTCAGTCCACTTTATTTTTGTTCGACCAATCAAGGAAAACAAAATCCTGTCCCTGATATAGGTTATTCTATACAGTAGACAACACCAGCAAGAATATCATGTAAGACCAACACCAGCAAGAAGACCTTGTAGGACAGGTAGTTGAACTATATGTCCCTGTAAAGCTCGATACAGAAAAGATGTAGAGGTGTTAATTCCCAACAAGGAATGTAATTCTGAGTCAAACCTAACCTACACAGGCTACACTGGACCTCGTTAAGTGACCACATATACACATTACTAAGAATTCCGAAATGTTTAAATTAGTTGTTGCCAGGGGATAAAATTATGGTTGTGAGTGGTTTTACTTAAGCCGGTAATTTCTGTGCTAACATTCTAGATTTCATGAAGGGAAGGAAGCATTTTTTATAAGCAGAGACGATAAAAAACTTACCGCACTCTGAAAACAGAACTTGGCATCTAATCATAGCTCTTATCATTTAACACATGACGCAAATAAACTGAAAAATAAGCACATTTTTCAAAAAAAGTTGTAGCATTGTTTAGCATTTTCTCACATAAATAAGACTATAACAGACTTATTTGAAAACAACTGGGCAAACACCTGTACAACATCCATCAAGGGTCATGTAATACTTGTATACAATGGAAAACATGACAAAAAAAATTACTGGTAAGGATTTTCTGATATTGCAACAATGTTATTAAAAGTTATAACTTAATCATTTTAAGTCACCTGCATGTGGGAGAGGGTAAAACACTTATACATGCTTTAACATAGATCATTCTATATCTTGACAAATGATAGTTTGATGTTATTCCTGAAAAGAAAATAATTTTGGAAAGTAAGAAATTCATCATTATCAGCATGTTCTCCTTTTCCAACAATTTTCGAGAAAACATTCGAATGCATGGATCTTCTTATATAATCTCTGTCCATAGAAAACTTTTTAAGTATGGAAGATTTTTTTCTAATATGAGAAATTTCTCCTTCCCTACAATTTTCATGTAGTCTTCCACTGCCAAGCATTACAAGTTTTGAGTATTTTAATTTAACCTGTTACCTTACAGTAAATTTTGTACATTTAAATTATATTTAGATTCATGCTTAGTTAACACTTTCCCACATACAGACGATACATCAGAAGTAGTCTGTTTTGAATTATAAATCTCATTGCATACCTCATACCTTATAACACTTTCTGTTATTGTTCTAAGCTTTGTGTGTAAAATATCTTCTCTCACAATATTAACACAACAATTAAAGTTAAGATTAGAGCTTCAATGTTACTCTTTTACTTTTCAGCTCACTTGTGAATGAAGTGCTCAATGTGAGCAAATATGATAACATTTTGTCCAGCGACTGTCCATCATCAACGATTGCCTTGTTAAAAACTCTACAGGCTACGTTTGGCATCAGATCGTCATGAATGTATATCAGAATATTTATCAGATCTTGGACAAGTTGGAATATGGATCATATTGAGTAAGAAACTAGGTCACTAGCTCAAATTGAAAGGAAATCTTGTTAACACTCTGGATGCTGCATTTTTAACTAGAGTATGTTGAAACTTTTTCAGGTGGTTGTCTTGGTGATATGTATTCGCTTTTTCAAATATTCGTCGACGTGTCTTTTCAAAAACTAGGTCACTAGGACAAATTGAAGGAAAGTCAAGTTAAAACTGTAGAAGTCGTATTTTGCTTCAGCACCTTCAAATTGTGTCAGAATGTTTCTCTGACTGATATCTAGGGCAAGGTCGAATATGAGTCATGCCTGGTCAAAAACTAGTTCACTAGGCCAAATTGAAGGAAAAAGTTGTTATAATTCCGGAGGCCGCATTTCTACAATGACTTTGTTTATCAAGTTTGTCAGAAGTATTGTATTGGTGATATCTAGTACATGTTTGAATATGGGTCATATCAGGTAAAAAAAAAATAGGTCACTAGGCCAAATGAAGGAATATCTTGTTAACACTGGAGGTTGCATTTTGAAAATTTGTCAGAATAATTTTCTTAAAGATCAATTTCAAGCCGAATGCTAAAGGTGTTCCATTGAGATCACTCACTGTACGGCGAACGTCAAACCGTCAAATATTCTCTGAAACTGCTGATGCGATATTAACCAAACTTGACATGAATGTTACTTTGGTGACCCTCATCAAAAAATGTTCAGCAATTTATATTATACCTATACATTGGTTTGCTGCGTTATTACAATGGGATCGAAATTGCAAAACTTTAAAAGTTGTTCTCCAGTGAATGAGCTTCTTCGAATTTTAAGAAATGTTTCATGGGTGACCCTCTACAACATCGTTCAAGCCATACTGATTGGGTGGAAAGGGTAGTCGCCAGGTGGCATCTGAAAAGGGCTGGAATAATCGTCTGTTTTAGGGAAATAATTAAAAAGAAATTTGACCCTAGGCTACAATATCTATTCCAGCCGTATGAAACGGTTTAAAAAGGTAGGCGCAAAGTGGCATCAGAAAAGGGTTGAAGGGACGAAATTACACTACGACTCCCGTCTAGTCGAATACTTTTAAAAATCAGCTGTAATTGCAAAACTATACTGTTTAATTTTATTGTCTTTTCTTAAATAGGTAGCACCTATAGATATATTAACTAATATAATCATTCAATAAGGTTAAGGTTAAAAGTAAGATAGCAAATGGTCAGATATGTACCAACGGCCAAGGAATATAAATTAAATTAAAGTTCACTTTTATCCCTACATAAAAAAACACAAAAATCTATCATAGGTTGACTTTCCATTTTTTCGCTATGAAATCAAAGCAAAGTTCACCATTATCTCGCAGTTAATTTTCCTTGAATTACAGACAATACATGTTATTTTGAAAATGGCTCCTAATGTATGAATATATCTAACAGCGAATACTATCTTGTTTACACTTCAGTCAAACTATATTCAACTTTATTAAAAAACACTTGCAACTTAAAACAATATCATAATTGTCCAATGGGAGACAACGCCAGTCTTATGAATTCATTTGGTTAAAGGAAAGCAACTTCGGATAGGCTTGCACGGCAGACAATTTGATTGATTGATTGATTGTTTGGAGTTTTACGCCGCTTTAAAAAAAGAAAATTAGTCATATCATATATAGAAAAAAGAAAATTGCCCGGATGTTTTAAAAGGCATCTGCTGCAGATGTGTTGTATGTGTGAAAGGGTAATGGCAGCATAGGTGAAATGGATTTCGCATTTGGAATTTTGTCAAATGTAGCATCCAGGACTGTTGTTTATGTAGACGGACAGAAAAGCCATTTTGAGACAGCTATCCAGTTACCTTCGTCGCATAGGCAACACAATAAACATTGGAAGACCTCCATTATAAACCATTTAATATTAAATGATAACACGTTAGGAATTTCCTTTCATCATTAGTAATTACGTATTCTGTAACAAGATGTAGTTACTAGCATTTGACGTGGTTACTATCATTTGACATCAAAGCATCGATTTGCTAAAGCCTGAATTATTACTGAGCCTGTATTAATCTTTGGCAAGTTGAGTTATCAGTTTTAGAGATTGGTGAAAGTGATAAAAAACAAATTAACTTTTGTCTGAGCCTTCATTCGTACTAATGGTTCATTAATCCTTACATCTACGTATCGGTGATAATACAAATCGCGCATCATTATTGCAAAGAAGAGTAGCAATTATTTTTATTTTTAAGGTGTCTATTCTGATCAATCTCCTAAAACACTGGACCAATATCAACCTATTTTAACAGAAATGTTCATTTGGTGTTCCTATTTTTAAAAGTGGTGTTCTGTTACCCTCTACAAAAATCGCTGCCAGAGAGCATTAGAAAAGCAGCAAACTGACATTGAAGTGCTTGTCCGACTTCAAGATAATTAAATAGAAATGTTCTTCAATGGACCTTCTACATACATTTAAACCACTACTTATTGGTTAATACATAGCAACTAGGTGGCACCATAAAAAGGGTAAAATGACTGACATTTAAGATTCTTCTCCTCTGAAACTGCTTGTCTGATTTCATGATTATTTACTAAACAACTCAAACAGTATTGATAAGTTGATAAGGCCAGGCGGTTTCAGAAAAGGGCAAACAGAAAGAACCTTTTAAATTCTTCTTTTCTGAAAGTTTTTAATTTAGGAAGCAGGTTAGGTTAGGCCGCCGTAACTGAACTTTTGTTTAATATTGCGTTAAAATCCACTCAGACAATATAAAAGCCATGCAACATTGTTGTTGTTTTAGAACTTCCAAATCGATAGTAAATCTTTTAAGTGAACAATAGTATGTCTCAAAACGCCGTGATATAACTAAAATACTGTTGGAAACGACGTCAAACACTATCAATAGGTATTTATGGCCAAATTAACGTGTATTTTAATTGAGCCACTGCCTGGTAAAACCGTAAGAAATGTGTGGGTGACGATTCATATCAGCATGTCATATCGTGATCTTTCTTGTTTGTCACCAAGTTGGCAAACATCTATGAAGCTCTGGAGAACGTTTATGACAATAAAGACACATGAAAGATGCAATATGTGCGCAATCATCATTGTTAACTCTTTCATTTGCCGACAGGTATCAATCCCCGATTGTGTCGAACCAAAGACTGAGAAGCTTGTTGTGATCACAGATGGGACCCCCCCTTGGCGCTCGGGGTTGCGGGGATAGCATTATTGCTAATGCATCGTTGTGAGAATAAGTTACACGGTAGAACTGGTAACGTATCCAGGAACGACTTGATACAACTGAAATAACGTTGAAATGATGTTAAAACATAACAGTGGTCTGACAGCTTGTCGGACAAACGGCGAATATGTCAGGAAGTGACAGCGTGCCAGACAGTTGACTGTGTCAAAAGTTACATCTTGCACGACGGGCGAATATGTAAGTAGGTGACGTTTTGTAGAACAGGCGAATATGTCAATGAATGACTACTTTAACGAGAGACGAATATGTCAATAAGTAAAAGCATGGCGGAAAGACGAAAATATCATCAGTAATGCTACGTCATTGTGGTTAGAAGAATATGTCAGTAAGTGACAGCCCAACGAACCGACGAAAATACCAATAAAGGACAGTCCGGTGAACAGTAAACTCTGGCAGTTAGTGACAACATGTCAGACATATGAATATGTCAGTAAACGACAGCGCGGCGGACATACAAATATGTCAGTGTCAGCATGGTGGACATACGAATATTTCAGTAATTGACAGCTTGGTTTACGGACGAATATCACAGTCGGTGACAGTGTGGTGGACATACGAATAAGTTAGTAATTGACAGCTTCAATTACGTACGCATATGTCAGTAGGTGGCAGCGTGGCGGACAGACGATGAATATATCACCTAAGTGACAGCGTAACTTAGACACTGAGTATTCGTGTTCTTAACCAAAATACATTATATGTGTTTCTTTCAGTTAATTATGCATGTATCGAGTGAGTATCAATGTCCATATTTCAGCAAGTTGAAAAAGCATAGCTAAATCTTACGGGATTAAAATATCTTGAATTATTCTCCGCGACAAACAAATGTCTTGCTTTTCGGTTGATTATTCACAGCTGTTGTTGGTCATTTCATCCCATTTTCAAATAACTTTTACCAACTATGGTGAGCACACAATGTAATTTTTCTAATGGGATGAACATTTAATTTATTATATGACTTGGAAATTAAATTTAAAAAATAGATTTTTTCACCATATTTACTACTTTTAACTGTTTTCTTTGTTGAGTTTTTGTTTAATATTTGTTTAAGATGTAAAGTCATTATATACAAGCCGTTCCACGAAAAAACCAGCGTTGCATAACGAATCGACCCGGATCAGCCTAGGCATGCCGCGCAGGCTAACCCGGACAGACACTTTTCGCCTCATGTGGAGTTTGTGAATCTAACTTTTTCTTGAATGAATGTACACTTTTTTGGTGAAAGTTTCAATTTACACTGATTCAAGCGTGTCAATACAATATTAAGTAGATTTATATGTTATTCAAAGGATATTGCAAACACAATGAGATCATCTATATAAATAACACATATTGTCATGTTATAATCTCCAAAATCCTTCCATTAATCACAGGTACGTAGCTGGTGAGCTAGAAAGTTCAAACGGCATGCTGTTATATTCATAAAAACCAAGTGGTCCTACAGTAAATCCTGTTCTTTCGTTGTGTTATTCATGAAGTTCTACTTGGTGATAACTGATTGCATGTCTATGGTACTGAATTATTGGCTGTGTGTAAGAACATTAAATATTTCTTCAATCCTAGGGAAAGCATAAGCATCTTTAACGGATTTTTTGTTCAAATGTCTGTAGTCCACACACATTCTTAGCGTTCCATTCTTCTTTCTTACCAGCACAACATTACTAGCCGAATATGATTTAGACGTCCTTATTATCTCAGCTGAAACTAATTGGTCTAAGTTTTGCCTCACTTCCTGGATCATTAAAGGTGGTATTCGTCTATGTCTTTCATTAAACCGTGTTTCTTTTGTAAGATCAATCCGGTGTTTAATCATATCACAAAGACCAATGTCCTCTTTACTTTGTGAGGATATATCTGTATGTGTTATAAGAGGTTTATTAAATATTAATTTATCTTTAGCGGACACTATATTGTTCGAGTCTATTGATAGAGATTAAATTGAATTGGGTTTCTCAGATTCATCCATTTCTGTTTGATCTAACCTAATGCTTTGAAAGAAAGTTAAGTTAAGAGAGAAACTGTTCAATGACTGCGAGGAAGCATTCCATTGGAGGGGAGATATTAAGAACAATGTTGTGCCATAAATGTACGGCTGTTATGGGTTTTTTATTTAAAAAAGGTTCTTGATACTATTGATAATGACGGATCGGCATTTCGGAAGAGGGGGTGTGTAACCTATTGCTTTTGATGGGGTTAAGCCCATATCAGGTTTTTTAGATTTCATTTTTGGCGGCAATCTGTAGTCACATGATTAATGCTCAGATGATTTCACGGTCATTCAGTTGCTATACAATGATCAGATAACATCGTCTGAAGCAAACGTTCAGTTATTGTTTAATAGCTAACTTCCAACTGATGATGATATTTAGAAACACATGTAGTCAATTTGATTTGATGAGGAATTCAGGAATACTATATATATAGATTGAAATAAACTCGTTGATGTTATTGATTCCAAAACACACTGAGCGAGTCCGACCCGAACATGGCTCGAACTCTCAACATCTTGTCCCGAAGGCGAACTCTCTACCACGTCGCTATATAAATCAGCTATATAGCAAGGCAGTATAAGTATCCACTTATACAAACACATAGCTACAGAAGTATTGCCTTCTAGGGAACATACCTTAATACTACATTAAGATTACACTTCATTAAAATATTAAGATTACACTTCATCAAAATGTTAAGATAACGCTTCATTAAACTTTTAAGAGTACGCATCAATAATAAAATGTACAGATTACGCTTCAATAAAATGCATAGATTATTTGTCAATAAAATGTGCAGGTTACTCTTCAATACACTTTTAAGATTACACTTCAATAATAAAATGACAAGATAACACTTCAATAAAAAAATGTTAAGATTATATACTTCAATTAAAACGTTAGATTACACTTCAATTACATGTCAAGATTACACTTCAATACAATGTCAAGATAACACTTCAGTATCAGAAATTGCAAGGCAGTAGTAGGTTGTCTGCTTCTTTTATCAATGATTCCGTGTTCGAATCCCATGAAGAGCACGTTCTACTATTGGGAATTTTCCTCCAAAAAGGTACATGTACTTGATTATTCCCCAGTAATCAGACATCAAGGGAGATTATTGATAGTTTGTTTCGCAATTAATGTAAACAAGTAATGTTGAAGAAAATTTGAAAGAGGATACATAAGCATTATCCGAAATGTAACTGAAACAATCCTTGGTGAGTGTTCATCCTCTCTGTGCTGTCGTTCACTTACCATTGACGTTGTCTGTCAGTCCTTCCGTTCCTATTTTCATCAGATAATATTTCCTTAACAAGTAAACCCTTTTCAAAATGATTTCTTAGAAATGTTCCTTGAATTGACCTTTACCAACAGTGTTGTATCCGTCCTCCTCATCGACAAGTCATCAACAGTTTTATACTCTCATTTGTTATCTTTTTCGATATCTGCACCTAGATGTTCTCGTTGGCGTCTGCTGCAGATTTGTTGCATGCAGGCAAGAATTTTAATGTCCAAGCTGAATTATGCATTTTCCATTGAGTCCAGATTATCAATCTCCGATTGTACATCCTAAATACTTCGGCATAGTATCGTGCTTCCTTCCCCTAAAACATCATCATTTAGAAAATTGAACTTAAAACGTCAAGTAACAGAATGTTCTACGATTTTAAGATCATTGTTGTCGTTTCAATTTGCATGGGCTTAGAGATGAATGGTAAGTTGTAAACTGTATTTTTCGTTTTCTTGTCTCTTTAAGTTCATATTATGCTTTCACTGAATAAAACGTCTTAATAAGAGTTTTAACTCACTTGAGCAAGAGTTGCTCATTGTGAACTATTGTGATGGCCTGATATTAGTCGTCCGTCATAAGAAAAATGATATATCCTGAGCTGCTGTTTGGACGTTGACTAAACTGTGTATGAATGATCCTTTGTTGATCATTTTTCAAAGTTGTTGAAAGAAATTAATTCCATGCAGAACTCTGTTTGCAGCGGCAACCGAAAGGAACAAAAATGAAAATATTATTATCTGAAACAGAAAGGCTTATAGGGCTTAGATAGTTGGTGTGTAGCATTGTCTCGTGGTCCACTACCACGACTGTTCAAATTATGCCCCAAGGTTAAAATTTTCTCCGACTATCGGGTCACCTGTTGTTTATAGAGAAGGGAAAACTTGTTGAAACTATGTATGTTGGTTAGAAACGACACATTACCATAAAGGGCAGGTGAGTTTTCCCTATATCCTCATTGTAAACATTCCCGTGGTAAATCTTCTAAAACAAAATTGGACATCTTGGAGGAGCGACAAATTAGCTTTCAGTGCACCCCCAGCAGGATGTCAGAGAATCCAAATGAAAGCTAAAGACTCACTAGTGTGGTTTTGACTTGAGTAGGATGCAGGAATAAAATATTCCTTTCCAGTATTATTCATCATTTACATCATTTAGATTATTGTAATTTGTTCTCACCTCCATTTCTCTATCCGGTACTGATTGACCTTTATGTGTTGCAGTGCTGTAAAACCTAACTCATTCATTCTCTAACTAAAGTATAGGTACACACATTGTAGTTGAGCGATAAAGGGCCCTCGTAGCAGTTTTGATATGTTTAGTTTCTCGCAAGTAGTAACGTGTTTAACTTTATTTCGTCCCTAATTGAGTAACCGTCGCAACTTTATCAGTTTAAAAAAATAAGTGAAAATCAAACAGACCATACGATTTTTAACCTATATATTTAGGGAAGATTTCTGATATTCTTGACTTGATTAGAAGAACTTACTTACAGTATCGGCTTAAGTATAGTTTCGTGAATCCGTTGGCTGAACAATTGGATTTATAATTTGAGTACATATTTTAAAACAGTAGTGTGTATTAACCAATTTAGCTAGTTATGGTGATTCATTGTAACTATTAAACGGAACTCACCGAACTACGGAAAAAATACTTAATGGGTGTTTTGTGAGATAAAGATCAATTTGGATTGATAGTTTGTGAAAAGGTTACAAACTATTTTTTAACCTTGGAAAAGCAACACGTTTCTTCAAATGAAAATGAAGATTGCGCACACATATTTAAAATAAAAATTACCTATTACATTAAACGAAGTTATATTATAATCAAAGCGCCAATGGCACTGTAGTGGCGATCATATAGATAATTCCGCAAAGTAACAAGCAGTATCTCGAGTTAGGCCTTACGATTTTCAATAAAAGTGCACTCTGGATCCTGGTAAATTTGGGAAAAGCTGCATCGTTTGACAGTATAATAATTTTAGTTTGCCAGAATGTTGTCTTGGTGATTTTTAAGTCACGTTCTAAAATCTGTCATGATGTGTTCAAAATTAGGCCAGTATTAATTAAAGAAATATCTAGTTTGTACTCGAAAGACTACTGTTTTAGCTCATTAGAATCTTTGTCTTGACTGTTTGTAATCTAAATTGTTTTGGTTATTACATGTTCATCACCAGGTCGCTAGGCCATATTTAAGATAAAATAGTTTGTACACTTTAGAACTGACTTAATTATCATAGAAAGGAGAGAAAACAGTATACATTAGTTTCGTGTTTGTTTCAATGATGTCCGATATTGAACTGTTCAATTTAGTTCCTTTACATTGAGGGTTTTCAAAAGTCAGTGCGAAATTAATCATTAGTCTTTCACAAATGGTCTTAGTCTTTGTGAAAAGCAGCCAGTTGGGAAGATGGTTGTATACAGTACTGGTGTGAGAAAACCAGGAAACACATGAGAAATTGTTAAAAACGGCGTTAAACCCGAATCAATCAATCAATACTGACTATGTAAAATAGTTTCGTTGTTGATGTTCTGTTAGCATTGTGAAAAAAACTATACAATGAACAAAATATAATATATCAAATTCCTTTTCCACAAAAACTAAACTAGGAACTTTGACATGTATTCCTTAACATTTGGAGGCCTATCACCCTACTAAATGCTTACTGAAAATTGGTTAAAGTCATTTGGTATCAAACGAACGAACGGGTTTATTATGGATATATTTATAGGCGAAAATATACGGTAAGTGTATGACATCATACAATATTGTGAGGAAAACCATGTTCATGCACTGTTAATGCTAATTTAATTTGGAAAGGCGCTCGATTGTTTGTCTTTTAATTTATTGAATAAAACCTTTGGTGAAATGTTAAAAAGTTAAATTAGATTATTTTTATATAATACTGAAATCTGCTTGCAATTAAAAGCGTTTTTATCAGAATTCTTCAAGGCCAAAAGTGTTATGCTATCGTATATTTTCTTTCTTTAATCTGAAATTTTAAACATTTAAATAATAAACAGTAAAAGATATTTCAGGAATTATAGTTAAGGACGAAGAAAACATTATCTCGCAATTTTCAGATGACACAACTCTCCATTTAGAAGGGTCGGAAAAATGCGTTAATTAACGTTTAGAAATGATAAATAATTTTACGAAAATGTCCAGTTTAAAAGTTAATTACATAAACAGTATGAACATAACATGGCTCAAGATTTCAATCTCTTGTGGAGATAATAAATGCTATAAAGTAATCAATAATTTATTTGATGTTAACATATTATTAAATAAACTTTGTTAAAAACTTACTATTTAATGTTCATCGAACACAATTTTTGTTTCTTAATCATTTTAAGTATTTGTATTATGTTTTATATTCGATTAACATGTAAACACATTTTTGCGTATGAAGCAAAAATAAGAGGAAAATGATCTGAGCATTCTTTAATGTTTAGAACTTCAAATTTACTCTGTTAGTGAAAACCATGAATATTTAGTACAAAAGAAATATGTGACACTGAGAACACGTGGTGAACATAATTTTTAGTTACCCATTTGCTATCAGGTGATTCGTGGATTTGCAAAGCGAGATAAGATACGCCATAACTATCAACCACGCGATCACTGTTAACTCTTAAGAGAATGTCATTCGCAAACAGCTGCTAATAGTTAACATTATCGTGTTGGTCAAAATATGGGTCAATTGTGTTTGGTATAATCCATTAAAGATGCATACCTTTTTCTATTTCTTCATGTAATTCAATATTTCCATCATTTAAAACCTTTGAAATAGTGTACACATAATGAACATCTTGATTAAACAAAAACAAAAAAAATGTCTAATTGCAATAAAATTACTTTTTAAGCTCTTTTTCTATGATACTATGATATCCCTCCGCTTTGTTTCTCTCGTTATACACCATGACTTTTCTGATCATATATGGGAATACTATTAAATCCATTAATCTCTAAATAATACTGGTTTTACTTCTATTCCCTGTCTCATTAAGTAAAATTAGATCATACGAGTTTCACTCAGATAGAGAATCTTCATCACTAAGTTTTCTTACAAGACCGTTTATGTTCCATGTAATAACTGTAAGCTCTCCTGCCTGTCCTACTGTGTTATCTATCTAAAGTTGCCACCTGCATCTATCACGATCACCTTTGCTCCAGCCTATTATACGGTTTTGCCAGCAACTCTCGCCTTGTCAATTACTGGAAAAATGGACCTTCTTTTCTGAAAAACTACTGCTTTGATGTGTTGTATTCGATGATATGCTCTAAGGACAGAACTCTTTGTGATATATGTTGTGCTCATCAATTTACGATCCTTATAGTAATAGTACTTCGCCATTATGGGTCTCGGATCTGTAGCATTAAGCCTAAATCTAAAGTTACAATTGGCTCGATTTCTAATTTGTCTTTTTTAAAGGTTTGGATCATGTGTTCACAATCTTCGCCGGTCAATTCATCTATTCCGTGGAACAACAAGTTAATTCCAAGATCATTTGCATTTGCTTCTAGGATAACATTTCGATTTTCAAGCTGTATATGGTTTCTTCAAAATAAATGCATTAGGTCGACAAATGTTTAATATCAGCTCATGCATAATGTAGTTTTTTCTTAGTTTATTCAAATGCATTGGTTACTTTGTTCAACATCTGTCAATTTGAGTCAATTTTTGAAAAAATTCCAAAATTGGTGTTCATTTTGTTGATCATTGTTCCCGTTAACCTTTGATACTGAAATATTGATGCTTTTAAGATCATCAAATAATTATTTTGCCCACGCTAGCTACTGTAAATTGTGAGCCATTATTGCGGTCCTACTAAATACTACAAGAATTACAAGGACTGCAAGGACCACAAGGACGGCTGTTGTCTAACACGTCTATATGGACACTTTAAACAAACTAAATTTATCATACATGTTACTATAACTATGCAAAGAACAGACAAACGACAGGCTATTGTATAAGCTGAATATGCTTTTGACCAGTAAAGTAAAACACAAATGTAAAACACTTTTATTTTTCCTTACACGCTACAGGATGATCTTCACCTACACTCCACAGCGTGATATGTACCTACACCAAACAGGGGGATCTGCACCTACAATCTACAGGCTGATCTGCACCTACAACGTACATGGCAATCTGTACCTACACTCTACAGGTTGATCTGCACCTACACAATACAAGGTGATCTGCATCTACACTCTACAGGGACATCTGCATCTTCACTATACAGGGTGATCTGCACCTACACTCTACAGGATGATCTGGACCTACACTCTACAGGTTGATCTGCACTTACACAAAATAGGGTAATCTGCACCTACACTCTGCAGGGTGATCTGCACCTACACCATACAGGGTGATCTGCACCTTCACCAAATAGGATAATCTGCACCTACCCCGTACAAGGTAATCTGTACCTACACTCTACTGGTTAATATGCACCTACACTCTACAGGGTGATCTGTACCTACACTCTACAGGGTGATCTGTACCTACACTCTACAGGATGATATGTACCTACACTCTACAGGTAGATTTGCACCTACACTCTACAGGGTGATCTGTACCTACAATAATCAGGGTAATCTGCACCTACACCATACAAGTTGATCTGCATCTACACTATACAGGGTGATCTGTACCTACACTCTACAAGTTGATTTGCACCTACACTCTACATGGTGTTATGTACCTACACTATACAGGTAGATTTGCACCTACACTCTACAGGGTGATATGTACCTACACCAAACAGGGTGATCTGTACCTACAATCTACAGGCTGATCTGCACCTACACCGTACAAGGAAATATGTACCTACACTCTACAGGTTGATCTGCACCTAAACAATACAAGGTGATATGCACCTACACTCTACAGGGTCATCTGCATCTACACTATACAGGGTGATCTGCACCTACACTCTACAGGATGATCTGCACCTACACTCTACAGGTTGATATGCACTTACAAACTACAGGGTGATCTGTATCTACACTATCCAGGGTGATCTGCACCTACACTCTACAGGGTGATCTGTATCTACACTATACAGAGTGAT
This sequence comes from Clinocardium nuttallii, assembly GCA_031471495.1. NCBI lineage: Eukaryota > Metazoa > Mollusca > Bivalvia > Cardiida > Cardiidae > Clinocardium > Clinocardium nuttallii. The sequence goes on along the minus strand of JAUELF010247358.1, from coordinate 121 downwards.
CTGCACCTACACTCTACAGGTTGATCTGCACTTACACACAATAGGGTAATCTGCACCTACACTCTGCAGGGTGATCTGCACCTACACCATACAGGGTGATCTGCACCTACACCATAGGGGG
>JAUELF010247347.1:0-12121 GCA_031471495.1 Clinocardium nuttallii | reverse complement strand
TACAACAAAAACTCGTGACTTCATTCATAAAACGTAGTAACGCATGCGCACTGAGAAACGTTGTATGAAAAATACGCAGGAGGGAATTTCAACAGCCAAAAATAGATCCGGAAATTTAGAGTGATATACTGCATTTAGATCACGCTCAAATCCTTCTTTGTGTATAGAAGAGAAATTGTCACATTTATTCCTATATAACATGTTAAAGGTCACATTTATTCATATATAACGTGTTAAATGTCACATTTAGTCGTATATAACATGTTAAATGTTACATTTATTCATATATATAGTTTGTGTTGCCCTCAGGTAATTGTTTGCATAGCGCATCATCGAACTTCTCATTCATTGCCACTGTAAACCAATTCTTCCAATCTCCTATTTGTCCTGAAACATAACAAGAGCACGTAGCATGAGAAAAGGTACAAGTTGGCATTCTTGTGTAAGTTTAGATCAGCCTGTACCTCTGATCTGACCTATCCGTACCTACGCAAGTTGACAGAAGATTCTAAAATACATGTAATATGAGCCGTCCCGCGTGACAACCAACATTATGGCCTTTGCGTCTCATTTCGTCTCAGGGGGATAGAGGTATAGAATAATGATACCTGAAACAGAAAATCATCAAGAGGCGAAACATGTCTGTCCGGGTTAGCCTGCATGGCATGCTTAGACTGATCAGGGTCGATACTTTCCGCAGAGTCCACAATGTTGGTTTTTTCGCGGGACGGCTTATTTATATATGTGAGGAGTGTAGACCTGGATTAAATCTTGATATAGATGCATAGAGTGATCTGCATCTACATTGTTCACGCAAGACTGGCCCTTAATAGAGAATGTATTTTTCATTAAAAGTATTTAAAGCACCACTTCAATCCTTTCCCACATACAACATTTCTACTGAGACGACTTTGAAAACATGCAAATAGAAATAAAAGCATTTTCTATATATGAAAAGTTCATTATTAAATAGAGTTGAAAACAATGTGGCAAAAGTTGTGTACTACAACAACATTGTCAAATGACAAAGGGTTAACAAAAATGCCTTCGTTGTAAACCAATTGAGCGGCACTCAGCAAACAAATGACTTGCATAAGCAGTGAAGATCCACATCAGCCTTGGAATATGTGCACTTTGATCTGCATCTACACTGTCATACCAATTAGTAGTAGCAACTCCAGTGTCCATTTGGATGCTTTTGCATGGAAGCGCAGGTAGAACAACGTGTGGTCGATTGGTTAGCGTCGGATATTTCGAAACCGGGTGTCCTGAGTTCGATCCCCAGTCGCGGCACTACGGTCATGGTGGAGTGCTCTTGGGCAAGGCACATTTTCTAGCCTAGTACTAGTTTGTTTACCCAAGGATCATGAATAATTAAATTTATATGCGCGCTAAATGACCTTAGCTGTCGATGCGCCATAAAACAATATACAATAATTAGAACAACGTGCAATAATCGAGCTCTAAGACTATAAAAGATTAATATGTTCTCAGAGTTCGTACTCATGTATCCGATTGGTCAGAAGCAAATTCAGCCTCGAAATTAACCAATCAGAAGTCTTCTTTGGAGCATGGATTTCATTTCTGAGCACAGAGAAACATAGATTAGGTGACTGTTTTGTTTTGTACAACATTGGAGAGGTGATATGTTAAGTAATGGTAGCCTTCTTATTTATAAGCATGTAACAACTGACTTTAAATATGAAGCATCCTTAGATATGATAAGCAATAGCCAGTATAGATATTTGCTGACTCAGATGCGTGTTTCAGCACACAGATTAACCCTTTCCCTCATATAGACGCTTTCTGATGCCTCTGCAGCAGACGACCTTTTGAAAACATAGTGACACAAGAAAGAAATTGCACAAAACGTGCAATTTCTCCTTTTGCCACTATGTTTTCCACTTTAAGTCATAGGTTATCCATTCAAGTATAGAGATTATTTTTTTTTGACAAATTATGTTCAAAGTCGTCTGCTGCAGAATTGTTGTATGAGGGAAAGGGTTAAGGATTGAAACTGGCAGATATGGAAGAAACAGAATTGAACAATCAGACAGAGTTTGTGTGTATTGTACTGCTAATGAAATTGATGACGAATTTTACTTTATTTTGGTATGTGATATACATATTCATAACAGGCAAAAATATATCAACAAGAAATATTGGAAAAACCCAAGTGTACATGAATTGTTAAGCTTATTAAATTCTGCAAGGAAAACTGAACAATTAAATATATATATATATATATATGTATGTATATTCATATATGTTATAAAGAAAGAAATGAACATCTTTATAATAATGCGTGACCCAATCAAACATTTCTCTACATAATTTGATTTGATATTGTATTGTATTGTATTGTAAATTGTTTGTTTGTTTTTTGGGGGTTTTTTTTTTCTTTTTTTTCATCTGATTAAAAGTCTTGAATTTTGTTTTTGGCCGGGGCACAGCCAACTTTCCTGCAATACAGTTTAACACTTCCCAAAAGACAACACAACTGCAGCGATAAAAAATAATAATGAAACTCATTGGAACTGGTTAGTAAAACTGTGACAAACTTTTGTTAATGTCTTCAAATGACGTCTGCAGCAGATGTGTCAAAATGTGTCTGTATGTAGTAAACTATTAGTACGCAAGGCAAACTTACCCTTTCTGAATGTATATGTCAGTGGATTTGTATTGTTTTCATCAAATGATTCCTTTGTCTCTTCGTACGATTTCTTCAGTTCGGTAAAACTACATTTCTTACATACCTCAGATATGAAAGCGTCATCGGTTTTCGTGTTCAGAAATTTAGCTAGTTTCTTAACTTCTTTTTCGGAATTCTATAAAAATATATATTAAATGTGTGGAATATATGAAGATACAGACGACTGTTTGTGTCTTTGCAGTAGACACGATTTATCAAATATTGTGGGAAAAGAAGAAATTAATTGAATGTTGCAATCTCTCATATCCAACCAATGCTTTCAATTCTATATCCAAATATTTCTTCCAATAATCAAGGGAGACAAGAACTTTTACATTCTAAGGACGATTTCGAAAATGTAAACAGCTATATAAATAAATGAAAGTGTAATTATTAAAACAAGCAATTTCTCCTTTTGCCACAATGTTAACAAAAATCTGGAAGTGGGAAAGGCTTAAATTAGATTGTGATCATCACATCTGCAGACAAAAAAATACGCGCCACCGTTATATGACTGAAACTTTATGTAAATTGACCTTAAACTGCAATCAAAGAACAAAACAATGTTTAAATTTAAAACACTCGAATTGTCTTAAACATACCTCTTTTTAGAAAGTCTGACATGATTTTAGCCAAGACCTTTGACTAAAATAAGTGTGCTTACCCGCTTAAGTTCCTCGAAACAGACTGAATGTATAGGGTATCCCTGGTTATCGGCCATGTCTCGATCCCATTCTTTGGTATAATCAAACCAGGAACCAAACGCAACTGTTTATGATGAAAACAATATAAATGTTTGCTTGCAAGAGGCCATAATGTGAATAAATTATTTGGCTATAAAACATTAAAACTATTTATAAAAAGGTAATTGGTAACTTTACAATGTCGGTTGTCTACTCAACGATATAAACATAAGTGGCAAGTTCGATTCACCCTTGTCCCAGTACTTTCTGTAATTGCGTCCATCTATAAAACCAGCATGTGGCCTAGGAACGATGCGATGTGGAAACACTTTGAGTAATTTAACACTAACATATACGTAAATGAAAATGATCCTGAAGTTATTAACATATTAAATGCAGTGGACTATTCGGCAAACTCGAATTAAGTTGATCTGGTTCTTTGAAAGTTGACAAATCTGTCTGTTGAACCGCTTTCTTGATATGATAAGCACTTATACAATAAATCAATGAATTAAGCAGTTATACAATACATCAATGAATTAAGCAGTTATACAACAAATCAATGAATTAAGCACTTATACAATAAATCAATGAATTAAGCAGTTATCCAGTTATCCAGTTATCCAGTTATCACCCGAACACGTCGCTAACTCGAAGTAACTCGCGATTCCCTTTTCACATCGACTTATCGCGGGTCCCTTTTCACATCGACTTATCGCGGGTCCCTTTTCACATCGACTTATCGCGGGTCCCTTTTTACATCGACTAATCGCGGGTCCAGTGTATTTATATCTACTATATTATAAAAACAAAGGTTTTAAATAAACATTGTAAACGTAAGATATACGTACTTTTTCCATCCAGATACAATGGTAAATACGCAGAAAATGATCCTTTGTATTCCACTGCACCACGGGACACGTGAGAAAATCGAGATACGGCCATATCCTTGGGGTTTCGTACTACATATACGATCTTACAGTTTCTAAAATGAATATGAACTAATCGTTATTTCATAGTCGAAAATGTCTCAAAATTAAAGCAAACCATATGAGACGATTCTTTTGAGTACGCACAACATAGGGTTAAGGGTCAAAGAATGATTTTAGAACATGCAAGGCGCTCCTTATCTAGAGCTCTGGGTGTTCAAACATCAAACTAAATGTATACAATCCTCTTTATTTTGGCGTGATCTATTTTTTAATATATCTAAAAAAAAAACGTACCTCGAAACCATATCTTTTGGCATTTGACGAAAGCGTAGATGTGAATTGAAGACTCTTGGTGAAGGCAGGTTCTCTGAGTTGGCCGGGCCGGTCAATTCCAACATTTGGGCCTCCTTCATTGATGAGTGGTACTCGGCTGAACCCCGTAGTAACATGGAAGTGATTTCCCAAACCCAATGAGTTCCTGTATTTATAAAATTGAGTCCGTCCGTCAGTGGTAAAGGAAGCAACGTTTGTATTTCTGAACTCTGTGTGGCCATAGTATCATTTACACATGCCCCCATCTAATCAGAATCTACAGAATTGACGGACAACCTAACACGCTTGTTTTCGTCTTATTTGAACAGTGGTGATATTGGTCAGATTATGTGGAAGCCCAGGCTGTTCTGGTTTTACACTTGTTCACAAAAGCAAACTTGTATCTTTTCCACTTGGACGGACTTAGTTGTATTTACAAATGAATATTTAACGCAATCATTTATACCAGTAATTGCCCAGGCATGTGTGAGCCGTCCAGCGGGAAAACCAACATGATGGCCTCTGCGTAATGTATCGACTAAGATCAGTCTGCGCAGTCCGTGCAGACTGATCCGGGTCGACACATTCCGTCTCAGGAAAATAGAGGTATAGAGTAATGATTCCTGAAACAGAAAAAAACACAGGAGGCGAAAAGTGACTATCCGGGTAAGCCTGCGCGGCATGCTTAGGGTGGTCCGGGTATATAGTTTACACAGAGTCAACACTGTTGGTTTTCTCGCGGGACGGCTCAAGTAGGTTATGTAAATTGAAGTGCTATAGGAAACGATGGTCTAAATATGTTTATAAAGGCCACCCGGGCGAACAGAACATCCTTCAAGACGACTTAAGACATACTTCAACATGAACATAGGCATTCCAATTGTGTATAAATAGTATTCAATGAATATTAATCGGTAAAGGCGAAACATGTATTAAAATATCATATACAATACCTGCTTTAGGATATGCCGCTATGATGACGTCATCATCTCGACCTGGCATACTTCGAACCTCTTCGAGGCGTCCTGCAGGATCATCAGCAAAGTAATCGGGAAATGTTATCCCGTCCACTTCTATGAGGTCGTATTTGTTCCCCACCTCGTCTTCAACATGGACACGTTTGCTTTCCATTTTTAAAGTCTGTGAAAATAACGTATTGTATAATACGAAACAATTAGCAATTGTCATCGGAATTGTGGACAACAACGAGACAGATGGTCCCATTTAGTTATAATGGTGTTCAACATACTAAGTCACGTGACCAACAATACTTGTTTTAGAATACGCCCACTCTAAAAGACCAATACTTAACGTCAAACTTGATATAAGTAGAAAAGACAAATAGAAATATCTACATGAAAAAAAGGAGAAGATATATTTTGAAACAGATATTTCTGCGTAGATGATAAGTACGAAAAGGTCGTGCAATATGAAACTGTTATCGACTAAAGTAGAGAATCTTGAATAGAGATATAACTTGTCATGGAAACAAATATGATAGTCTAGTTGGAATCGAGTTCGAATAGCGTTATTGACTTCATCAAATATACATTCATCGTATATGCGGATTAGATAGTAACCTTTTCCCTCATGCTGACACGTGTTGACGCATCTCCTCCATTAGACGACTTTTGAACACATACTGAGCATTGTTGCCCTTTATCAGCATTGTTAGCAACTCACTATATTATATTATCAAACTTTCATTTTCAGAGGTATTTCCACTGTTTGCCAAGATGTTTAAAAAGTTGTCTACTGAAGATGTCTGTTAACCCTTTCCCTCATATAGACGCTTTCTGACGCCTCTGCAGCAGGCAGCTGTTTGAAAACATAGCGACAAAACGTGCAATTTCTCATTTTGTCACAATGTTTTCCACTTTTAGTCATAGGTTATCCATTCAATTAAAGAGATTTTCAATTTTTTGACAAAATATGTTCAAAGTCGTCTGCTGCAGAATTGTTGTATGAGGGAAAGGGTTAAACTTTGTACACAAAAAATTGAAGGCAGATGTCGTATGAAGGAAAGGCTTAACTGGATTACCATGATGACTTTAGATCCAGGATCATTTTACGAGTATGAATCCTGCCATTCTCTCTGATGATTGACAAAATTAATGTCATTGTGTTGTTTGTGCTCCAAAATGTTAAAATGCTGATCACTAATTCAATAAATATAGACAATACAAGCACTCTTATATTCAAATTTTTCGGTCCCTGGCCTTCTTGAAGATATGAAGAAAGATCACAAACTATGTTGTTGCTATCTTGAATGTAGTGAACATGAAGAATGTCTAGAATATATTTATTTTCAACATGTATATCATTGTGCAACGTATGATATTGGTCAAAGGGACCTTACAAGTAACATTATATCCATGGCATCCATGTGTTTTTCTTTGCTGCTACAAAATAATGAAGAGCTCTTGTTCATGTTTTAATCCTTTACCTCATATAGACATTTTTTGACAGCTCTTTCTCCTTTTGCCACAATGTCTTTCCACTTTTATTCATAGGTTATCCTTTTGATTATAGAGATTTTCTAATTTTGACAAAATATGCTGCAGAATTGTCGTATGAGGGAACAGGAAAAACTGTTATTTGACTTCTTATCTTTTCCAACATACAACAAATCTCAAGCGGACAAATGTAGCATATCACTGTAAATCAAAGTATTACCGGTATGTTTGAATTGAGTTGAAAACATTTTGGCAAAAGGAGAAACTACAAATCTTGACCAATTTCACCATATGCCTCAATGTTTTCAAAAGTCATCTGCATTTTGGAAAGGGTTAAAACCTATGCTATGGTACTCCAAAGGATCTGCTTAGATGATTCTTTTGGATACCTACAACATAAGGAGATAGTATGGGTAAAAGACCGGTTTTCCCCCATTCATATTGACCTCTGTATTGTTTCAGATGACAGCGTTAGAAACTACTGATGGTATCGATTCACAGACAGCTATAATGTATCTCATCTCTCTGGTGATTAAAAAGTAAGTTGATCATTTCTTGGATGTACGGTAGATGATTTTTTAACCCAATACAGCAGGCAAGACTTAGTATGAAAAACATTGTGGTATTACGACTATTTTTATGTTTGTATAAAATTAGGCTTTCAATTTTAAACTGTTACTATTGTTGTCTCAAATATCTTTTGAAAACCATTCCCACATTCAAAGAACTCTGCACAAAGCTTTGTAAAATTTATACAAATGAAAGTATTTTTTATTGAAAGGAGATGAAAACATTGTGGCAAATGAAAAAATTGCTGATTATAAATTATTATTATTTTTTTTTTTTTTTTTTTTTCAAAAGTCATAGCTGCAGATGCATCTGAAAGTGGAAAAACAAATTGCTCTTTATGAATTGGCAAATTATTTCAAGTGTATGGATAATGGTTCAAGCATTTAAATAAAGAATATTTTTTATGCTTCAATTTTCAGGCTGCCAGTGGCTATTTTAAGAAATATATTTTCACAGATTGCCAAGGTATTTTTAGATTTGCTTGCCAAACACACAGATGAAGCACAGGCCTCCCTGCTGAAATCAGTAAGAATGATTCTCATAGTTTACAATAAATAAAATACTCTAATCCTTTCCCTCATACAAAAAATCTGAAGCAGACAACTTTGAAAACATCTAGGCAAAAACATGGAAAATCCCCATAAATGAAGGTATACATGTAATTACTGAAAAAAGTTGAAAACATTGTGACAATTGGAGAAATTGCTTCTTTTGAGCAATTACTTCTTTTGTTGCATTGTTTTCAAAAGTCATCTGCTGCAGAGGTGTCAGAAAGCGAATATATGTGGGAAAGGGGTAATAGTTGAAAAAAGTTAGAAAGGGAAGAATTGCTTGTTTAGGGTAAATCTTTCTGGTTTCAACAAGGTTTTCCAAAGGTGTTGGCTGGATAGTCATATAGAATATTCAGTATCCAAAAAAGGGGTTAAGAAAGTCTTTATAACCATTTCCCATATGTTTCAATTGTTTAATTTTCAAGCAGCAGACGACTTAAGAAAGCATTGTTGCAAAAGGTGAAATTCCTTTATAGTAATGAACATTTTAAGGTTGAGATTTTCCATATTTTTTTTAGTTGTTTTTCACAGTTATCTGGTGCCGATTTGTTTTATGTAAGATAAGGTCAATATGATATATTTAGAGTCATAAACTTGTTGAACATGTTATGAAATAAATGTCATATTAGAAGGTTGACTTTAACATATTCTACATTTCCTACAATGTTTTAAAAAATCGTCTACTTCTTAGCATCAATCAGAGTTCTAGTTAAGGGGCCTTTTACATATTCTAAAATCCTTTTTGACCCTCTAACCCTATGTTGTGGGTACTCAAAAGAATTATCTCATTGAGACAAGTAGTCTTTTGAGTACCCACAACATAGAGTTTTCTTTAATTATAAGAGAGAAATTGTTGGAAAAAGAGCTGAATACCACTCATTATCTGGACCTCTGAATCCATGGTCATCTGTATCCAGGAAATGTTAATTTGTTTCAGTTGTTGATGTCACTTGCCTATTTATTGCGGTCCCAAGAACAAGCTGTATGGAGCAACACCTCTGTACAGCAGGTCTATAAGGGGTTTCTCACGTTTATAACACACAAAAAACCAAAGGTAAGATTGATGCATTTTAACCCTTTTCCCCCTTGTAACAAAATTTCAGCAGAAGGTCTTGAAAACTTATAGTTAACTATATCTCTGTCTGTTGTTAGCTTTAAATGACATTTTCTAAACCACTAGGCCAGTTTCACACCAACTTCACAGGAATGTTCCTGAGGTGGTCTTCTCTCAAAATTGGTAAAAGATTTAAATTCGCCAGACAACATTGGTTGCTGCGGATTCAGAAAGTGGGAAAAATGTCTTTTTCTTTAATATCCTTCTCCTCAGCTTGTTGGATTCCAAAATAATTTAACAGAAATGTTTCTTGATTGACTCTTCAAAAGAAAATTCAAGCTTCAAAGATTGTTTGAAAAGCATGACGGCCAGGAGTTATCAGAAAAGGATCAAAATGACTAGATAGAATTCCATTCTAATGTTAGTGCTTGTCTGATTTCAAGATAATCACGTAAAAATATTCCTTCAGTGACCCTCTAAAAACCTTTTCATATTGACCATAGCAACGTGGAGGCATCAAAAAAGGGGTAAAATAAACTTTTAAATTCAAATGACATCTCCTAATCAAATGGACCAATTTTCCTTTTGTGGTCCCCTTTTAAAATGGTTCAAAGACATCAATTCTTTGAAGAAATTTGGTTGCATCATCAGAAAAAGGAGAAAAATTGATTCCATGGTAATTTGGTAGAAATTGTTCCTAAAGTGATATTCTACAAAACTTGTTTGAGCCATACTGTTTGGTTGAAAAACAATGCGGCCAGGTGTTGCTCGAAAGGGGCAAAAACTATAAAAATCACCATCTATTTCTAGGTCAGAAAAGCGGCTCATGCTGGAGTATGTATTGTCCTTAAAGGTAGCTTATTTATGATAGAAGATAATCCACCCCCACACCACCCTGCAGCTGCCATGACAACCAAGTATTGTATACAGGTTATTGAGGAGTGTGGAGGTATGTGTATTTTCTGGATTTGTTTGATATCAACAAATGGTACGCCTTACCCCTATGCAGACATATTTAAATACATGCGGCAGATAACTTAAAAACATTGTAGCAAAAGGAGATATAGCTCCAAAAAATAAATTCCACAATGTTTTCAAATCTTTGAAGGAATTATGCTTTAATTAATAGACTCGGGGAGGGTAAGATCTGTATCTGATACAGACAGCATTGGATGTGTTTTACAGTTTAAAGCTGTTAAAATCTTTGTGGGGAAAGGACACTTTTAATGAACCATTCCTTCTTACATACCAGAACATTACTCCAATTCAGATGATAGTCCACATGTTGATGCTGGAGATCAATGAGTAAGTGTAGATAGAGTCCAAGAATTCCTAGAAAAACAGGAATTCTGGATGTTCTGTTACAAACGGGAGACACTCTAAATCCCCATGGTTATAATTTTTTGAAACCTCTGCATTAGAAAACGTTTTAACATTTTTAAAAATGTCATATCGGGTAGAGAGTAAACTGTTCAACAATGTTGCCATCTTTTCAGGTACAGGTGAAGCAAAAGACACACTCCATATATTAAACCTGTTCCAGAGTATACTCTCTGTCCTTCCCAAAAACAGTCTGAAATCAGCATGTGAGACTGTCTTAAGGGTCATGACCTTGAGTAATGTGGTAAGTACCTTTTATTCACTGTGACTGACCCTATGTCTCATTTCAGCCCACATCCACATGCTGTAGAAAACATTCTGGCATTGTTTCCTGACAATGACTTTAAATTTATTCAAATACTATACTTTCATTTATAGAGATATTCCATAGTTTTACCTTGACGTTTACAAAGTTGTCTGCTGCATATATTTTGTATTTGGGTAAGGGTCTATTATATTGGGCAAGAATCATCCATAATTTTCAACAGTTCTCTTGAAAGACTGATGAATTCTGTATAGAGCATGCTGTAGATTTGAAATTAAATCACCAGTTTTAAGATGTATTCAATGAAAATCAATCTAACAGTTCATTGTTACCTGTCTGTAAAATCTTAACTGATCCATTACAGTTTGTAAAGGCCAGTGGAATGCAAGCCCTTCATGCCATGTTTGCTGCCAATCCTAAAGGAGGCAATTTGTCATCAGAGTTGAATGCACAGATAATCACAGTAAGTACAGATAACAGGCTTTTTTATGTTCTTAAATCCTTATTTGACATTTAAACCCTATGTTGTGGGTACTCAAAAAAGTCGTCTCAGTTAGACAATTCTTTTGAGTACCCACAACATAGGCTTTTGTTGAGTTATAGGACAAATATTGTGGGGAAAGACCTGTTCACTTCCTGTATCTAGTCCTCATTAAGTAATTCGGGTTGAAATGCAGATGCTTAGATAAGGATTAAGCAGTAAACAGGTGTTTACCCTGACATATCTCACTTAGTACTCAATGAAACTCAATGTTCCAGGTGATTAAAAGACTAATTTCATTGAAAAAAAATGTTTGAATACCAATAATAATTTAAAAAAGTATTTAGAGGTCAAGTAAGGATTTCAGAGCATGAAAATGTGTCCCTTATCTAGAGCTCTGGCCATGATTTCTCAATGCTGTAAGTGTTAACAAATATATTTGGATTGTAACATAGTGCTGAAAGGACTGGCATTGATACAACACTTTCAGGAAGTATCATCGCAAAATTTAAATTCTGAAAATTCCTAGGTAACTGTATGCAATTGTTGTCTTACTAATTGTCCCCCGCTTTCGCGAAAGCGCGGGGACTATTATTTCTCATTCGTCAGTCCGTCCGTCAGTCCGTCAGTCCGTCCGTCAGTCCGTCAGTCACGCTGTCACACTTTCGTTTCCGGGCTATTTCTCTGCAACCGCTTTTTGGAATTTGATGAAACTTCATAGGAAGGATCACCACCAAGTGTAGAT
>JAUELF010247336.1:0-12121 GCA_031471495.1 Clinocardium nuttallii | reverse complement strand
ACAGTATGTACATGACATAATAAAGTTTGTACTCAACATAATAAAGCATGTACACAACATAATACAGTATGTACATGGCATAATGAAGTATGTACACAACATAATAAAGGGTTCACACAATATAATAATAATCGTCATTATAAGACAGTTGAGGCGTTCCATACATGTATACTGCAGTGTACTCGCATTAACTTGACCCATGCGATAACTAACTCGAGTTTATCGTTCAACCTAAACAGTGTCCTGGAATGGATAAGTCTTTTTAAAACAGTGTATTGCCAGTTCTTTTTTCTCATGTTGTCTTGATATTATATGTTATCGCTTGCTTGCTTCCTATAATAAACACTTAATTACGAAGCAGAAACGGAAGTTATATAAATTCAGCGATCACTCAAACAGGTCGATACCTCGAGGTGATTTATTTCTCCGTCTTTTCGAGTTATTGCGAAACCACTGAATGCATCACATATATCACACGGTTCACGTTTTGTATGAACGAAAGTGGTCCAGTGACTTTGCGACGTCCTTTGGTACATGCACCAAATGTCCAACGTTTGAATCATTTGATTAGCTGTATCAAACTTTGAGACGTTCCATACAGTCTATGTATCATAGAACCATTCGTGAGAATGATTAACTCAAATTGTAGTACTTCCTACAATAAATGATTTGTACTGTCGTATGAGAATGCAAGATCAGTATGCATAGAACTACATATGAGCCCATCCACAGGAAAAGATACAAGTCGGATTTGGTTCCGTACAGTCTGATCGATATCTACACTGTTTAAAGCCCCCACCGTCCTATCAGCCATGACCAATGGAATTTTATCTTATAGAGCCCTTCCTAACATATCAGTCACGTCCAACTGAAGTGCATAAAAAGCTATGACTTAAATATTAGTCACGTCCACTGAAGGGCTTATAAAGCCCTCCCTAACATATCAGTCACGTCCAACGGAAGTAGGAATCCGCTGTGGTCGAGTGGTTAGCGTCGGGGATTTCGAAACAGGGTGGCCCTGGTTCGATCCCCAGTCGCGGCAATTCGGTCATGGTGGAGTGCCCTTGGGCAAGGCACATTTTCTAGCCTAGTACTGGTTTGTTTACCCAGGGATCATGAATAATTAATTTTAATTGCGCGCTAAATGACCTTAGCTGTCGAACAATATACATATATATTATATATTATATAATGACCTGAAATTACCTGTGTGTGATTGTTCTTTGAACAAATTTGTTTTGCCCCATAACTGATATATCCCTTTTGCCTTGATTGATTGAGCCAGGCTTGATTAGCTCAATTGTGTAGCACATCTGGCTATTATTCCAGGTATGTGAGTTCGAATTCCTGCTCTGCCTCAGTCTCCGTGATGATTGATATATGACATTGCGTCTCATTATAATTCATCTCTCACCACTGATTGAAGTGAAATAAAGAGTTACATGAAAGGGAAGTAATTGGAAAAAAATCAAAGATAAAAATAAAGAGATACAAAAAGGGGAAGGAATGGGAATGGAACAAAGATGGAAATAAACTTAATCATGGAAGTGATATAAATAGATACAAGAGGGGAAAGGATATGGAGAGAAAACAAAGATAAAAATGAATGTATCCGTTGAAGAAAAATTAAAGAGAGAAGTATGTTACAACTGACCCATGAATGGGGAATAAGAGTTGGAAGTTGAGAAAGTGGATAAGCACCAAACACAAATATTGAATTGCAGTACTTAAAGAGAGGAACACATATAATGTTTTAAACACAAGAAGAAGAAGAACTTATACAAGAATGGTAAATAGACTGAGGAGTACTCAAGAGTAAAGAAAATAACAAGATAAAATGATGACAAAGCTAGACAAACTGAAGATAAAAAAAAGGTTGAGAGAATTTATTTTTATTATTTATATCTCAAAGATTTTACAAAAGATGAGAAAAAACGACAAACATCCATAAACACGCAATCACACAACATCAGAGCATACCAGTGTCAAGAACGAACCTAATGGGAAAAGGGATTCAAGAGAAAAAAGTAGTGAACATAATTGAAGAAAATATTGACAAGTATACCAAAGGCTTTAAAGCACATATTACATAAAAGAAAGAAAAATATGTAAAGAGAAAAATAGTTAAGTTCATGTGGTAGCATACTCAGACTGGGTAATAAAGCTTCTATAAACGCCCGTCAGGGTCAGTAACATGGAATAACGCTTCTATAGACGCCCATCAATGTCATTAACGTGGAATATAGTTTCCATATATGCCCGTCAAGGTCATTAATGTGGAATAAAGCTTCTATAAACGGCCATCAAGGTCATTAATATGGAATAAAGCTTCCATATATGCCCATTAAGGTCATTCCAAGGACATTTATATGGAATAAAGCTTTCATAAACGTTCAAGGTCATTTATGTGAAATAATGTTTTGATGAACGGTGATAATTAATACTACAATTTTTAAAACACTCCATGACTTTGTATTTCTGGTTTGAACTGTACTTAATGTTGTCTTTTGTTCAAATAAGTTACACGAATGTGTTTTGTAGTTTCTAGTATCCCATGTAAGCATGACATTTGTCTTGACAATATTATTGTAAAAGGCAAACATGAGGTCAGTTGATTGACCTGACACATGCTGTCGGTCATAGAAGTTGATAATCAAATCAGCGATCAATATTGATTCCAGTGCCACCGTTTTCCTGAGACAAGCTGACTATATCTAAGTAAACACTTCCTTGGACAATGAGTGCCACTTGGCAAGTGGGTTGAGCAATAGTCATTTTTCATTCTAAGTCAATTGAGGCATCACAGTACCAGTGTGGTGGTTAGGAATGCCAGTGTCTCATATATATATATCGGTTATATTTTATATTTGAAACACTGTTGAATTTTATCATTCATTTTAGCGATGATTGTTTATTGTAAGAGATGAGATCTTGGAAGTTCATCAGTTGTGTATATAAAATATATTTATTTATTCACAGTCATCAATATACATACATGAATTAACATATACATCATGTCTCGTTTTAAAGAAGAAAGTTGTTGAAATAATGGTAATACAATCGAATTATTTGTTATGTATTGATTGAATTGTTGTGCTTTTGACACCATTTTATGTAAATCATGTAGGGTTCTCTGTGGCCGAGTGGTCTAACGCACAGCCTCGAAAAACTTTATATGAGAAAGTTTGCCAGTTACTTGCCAAAGAACGGTTATTCTACACAGATTCATTGTGAGGTCTTCCTCCTACACCAATGAAACTGGATATACCGCATATAGCCTGAAATGTATTGGAAAATGGCGTTAAACTCCTTTATAAAAAAAAGAAAAGAAATTCAAAGTCCGAAATATCTCTTATCTGGTCACATTTGAGATGTTTAGCGTCATTTGTATTATTACATTGAAGGTCTAACAAGCGATTAGTTAATCTCTTTCCTGGCATATGATAATGTTAACCACTACTCTAGCACACTGATCTCCGCAAGTAACTGATAAATTGCCCTCTTGAATCGGTGATAAGAATATTTGAGTTGAATATAATATAAATATTTCTGTACATGTGACCAAATTTGAAATACTGTTTAGAAATAATAGTTTACGATTAATAAATTAGAAAGGGTTCGTATATTTAATTAATATTTTATGTGAAGCTGTATAATTAAAAAAAACAACAACAAGAAACAACAGACAGTTTGATATTTGTCAATGTTCAATTTATTAAGTTATTGCCCCTTCTCATCTGAATTTAAAATGTTTAGCAGGGGCATTCGTTTCATATAAACACATTTCTAGCTTTTATCTATTTAAGGAATTATTGAAATCATATTGAGGTCTAAAGCATTATCTAGTCTTGTTGGGATTTGTCTTTTAAAAAGGGATCACTAACATGAAGGGCCAGCACGGGCCTAACAATGAATATATTTGTGAATTTTCAAAATATCTTCGTTTTCACAACCGATGAGACGAATGCATTCATATTAGTTATCACTTATCCCTATGAATATGGTTACACGTTTATTAAAAAAAAAGTTGCCATAGCACAATCAGAGACATAGCCATGTGTCTGGTACAATGGAATTCGTAAAGGGACTTTGATTTATGCATTGAAATGCTGTGGAAAAACTATATATAATTACCATATTCTTATCTTTTTTGAGTAATGCTATTTTTATAAATCAAAGGCCTATGGTCTCGTGACAAGTGGAAGCATGCGTGGATTTGGCCCATTTTTGCCTCTTTCCCAGTTCATCGGTTTAAAGCCACTTTCTCACGTTACAGGTTAGTTTCATAGAACAGAACAAAACATATATTTTATTTTCCTTATACATAGTACATCGTCATAACTATACATTTGTTAATAAATTTATTTAGATCATGTCACGTGGAAACACACACAAAAATATATATGTACATATACTTTCATATAGCAGTGTTCGAGTGCTGAAATTAAATGAGGAAGACAACATTCAACTATGTGTCAAAGACGATCTAATAGATAAAGCACATTTTATATAGTTTGCCTGGTTAAAAAGAGTATTTCTATTATCTGACTAATAATTATATGGATCGAAACATACTAGGTCTCTGAAAAAAAATAGTTGCCTATATATTGTTGTCTTAAATCTAAATATCAGGGAAATATCAAAAGAAAATGGAATTTAAATTCTTCTAAATCCTGTGAATTACAATATAGACAGAAGCGTTAATGTCTAGGAGTTCTATTTCTCCGCATACTCAAGTAGAAAGCAATGCCCTTCCGCAAGACCTGTTTTGAAATAAATGAATACGGTATTACGTCGTACCAACACATTATAGGGTATTCGACGCCAACAAGAAGAAATTTTCAGGTTCACTCTACATTTTCAAAACAACAAACTAACATACAGATTAAAAAAATACATAACAAATGAATATGCAGAATGAACTTGTGACCTAGCAAAGTTTCAGCAAATTATATCGTATTTCTCAAAGTTGCGCTTCCTACGACATGCATGAACCATAGTGATCCTATTCTTGCCATCACTTGTATGGCTACCTGGAACCACACAGGGGTTGATAATTTAACAACGTCAGTGAAGATGACGCCCATTCGGGGGATTTCTACCCCTCTGCAGAGATGGACAGTAATTCTATTCTTAGCCGGAACCACATGGGCTTATGTTTTGTAGCGAGCTAGTTTCAGTGATGACGGGACGGTACCCTAGAATATCGAGTAGAAACCGCCTCAGCCGCACAATTCGAATAAAATTCATATAATCTGCGGTTTTATCACATCATTTATTAGCCCACCTGAGCGAAGGTCAAAGTGAGCTACTCTGATCACTCGTCGTCCGTCCCTCCATTAACATTTTGTTGTGTGCGGTCTAGCACCTGTATTTTTCATTTGATCTTCTTCAAACTTACATAGTAGTTATACAACTATAATATCTCGGACAAGTTAATTCTTGAATTGGCTATATCGGGTAATTAAGGTTTGAGTTGTGGTCGTTGAATAAGTCTTTGTCACATTTATTAATCAGCAAATATGGAAAGGTTACTTCGACATATTTGAGTTCTTTTGACAAAATACGAATATGCACATCACTACACGCCATTTCAATAACGCTTTTCAATATTTTGACGAAGATATTGGAAATACAAAAGTGGCGGGTTAGCTGTTCCGTTCAGTATATTTAAATAATACACTTGTGAAGATTAGGATAGTCAATGTTTAAATTGAATACCGACACATGAATAACAAACTAACTTTGTCGTGGTTCCCTAAATTAAAATTAAGTTCGTATTTCTGTTTTCAAGTAATGTTACCAAGCTAACATCCGCCTGACGTGCTTCTGGGAATATCATATTAAGACTTAAGAAAGTGCGTAATGGTTCTTATGTATGTGTAAATGCTACTCATATATTACCAGTATTAACAGTTGATATGTTCAACAACTTCAACACTTACCCTACGTGGCGATCGAGCTTGTTTAAATTAGTTAAATGTAAACAAAACCTAATTCAAAATAGAAAATTTGCTGACGAAAAAATACAAACGATAAATATAACCAGCGCATGATAAGATAGTTAAGGACATTGGATGATTGATAAAAAAAATAATAATACCACTGTCAACGGATCCTTAACTGATACACGCCATGGTTGTCGTGGAGCAAGGCTTATTTACCTATTTCTGTGTTTAGATACACGGTCATCTTCAAACAAATATGAGCGTATTTTGACCTTTATACGGTCAGCAAACTCCCAAGATATGAGGTGAACACATAAGTTATAGATAATATTTATCTTTTGTGCGGCTTTGTGAACGGACAGACTATTTCAACTCTCTAACACACGTAAAGTTTCTGTTAGTTTCCTGGTGGAGCGCGCCCAAAGTCTCGGAATGGCAGACTTCAAAGGTAAGTTAACATGTACACCGAAATACTTTAGAAACACAACACTCAGATAAACAGCAACAAAAAATTGAGCTCTTTATCGTTTTTTTAAATTTATTTTATTTGATAATACAATACATTTCTTAATTTTAGTTTAAACTTATTTATTTTTACTTCGATTGTGAAACAAGTTCTCACAAATTAGACAAATCACGATCGAAGTCTTCCTGGGTAGAATCAGTACAAGTCATATGTGGAAAAGGACACCACATATAGCCGTGTTGGAGGATCGAAACCACGACCCTCCGATCATGGATTCGGTGCTCTACCGGCATTGGACCACGCGCTCCACTTACATTCCTTGGAAAGTTGCAATAAGATATGATGCGAATGTCACTTCTTTTTATTGATTTGAATAGTCAACGCCTTTGCAGCAATGCACAAGGCGGCTATGTACGATATTAACTTTGCAAATTTAAGTAACGGGCGTTTTATGTTTCCAAATAAATAAAAAGAAGTGATAATCACAATACATTTTGATGAACATTTCAAGGAAACGTAGAAACATGTTATGATCATGTTTTTTTGTAATCGATAAAGAACTAAATGTTTTATTGCTCTTTATCTGAGTCAAGGAATTATATAGAGAAGGAAAGGCAACTGATTGCGATTTTGCACGCAAAATCTCGCAATTATTTCGTTTTTAATTATCTTCACTTCCATTCATCTCATGAAAACAAATCAAAATTTTTACACTGCAGAATGAAATTGTCATCAAAACAATAACAATATTTATACAAGTTCTTGTCTGAGTGTTGCGTTTCTAAAGTATTTCTTTGTAGATTGAAGCAAGATCTTGATAATTAATGCGGACTAATAAGATATGAACGCGTTGACTAAAATGCGAACTGTATAACGTGATTAGATGAATGTATTACCATGGCGATAAAAACGCGAACTCTGCAACACCATAATAACGTATTACGTCTCACACCACTATTACACTTCCCATAGAGCTCCATTGTAACATTTATGGACAACACAGTGAAAAAAACAAAATCTGCAGCATTTGTCTGGGCTCAAATTCTTCACTGGATCAAGATATGCAATTATGATAGAAAAAAAGCATGCATTGGGCAGTTTTTTTTTTAAAGTTCAATGTTTGTGTGATACCTATCCATTTCCGGAGTAATAATATATCAACTTTTCGCCCACGATGCGGTTCGAACCAACAATTCTGAAATGATCGACACAGAATTTCCTGGAAACCTGGAATCGACATTAAATTTTCAGTGGTGATTTCTAAAATACTGACCCTTTAACACATGGCAGGGAAAAATAAATCACTGCTATAAAACCCCCTGAAAAATCTTCAGTTAAAACGTGACGTAACAACGCCTGACCTTAATAACAAGAGATACCGTATTGTAGCATTTACAGATTCAACAGCTGAATTCATGATTAAATATGAGAAAGTGGCTGTGTGCTCCCCTACTCTACTCAGCCAACTTCTCTTGAATTCATGATTAAAGCTATATATTTATGTTTCAGGGTTCACGCTGCTGTTTCTCATGTTGATGTCATCCTCAACAGTGATCAAAGGTGAGCGACATGGATATCTGATAAAACATTAGTCTGTAGAATTGACCCAGATCGTTGATGATCATAATAATTTTATTTATCGTCGTCAATGCTTTCCCTTGGGTTCGCAGTCCAAGACCTTAATTGCTGGACCACTAAACCATTGTTGGTTACTTTGTAAGACATACCGATATAATGCATTATTGCATGCCCAATTCAGTAACGTTATGCAGACAAGTGGAATGAATATTAACAAACTGCGGTTTGTACAGTTATGTGCAGTTATTTCAGTTTGATTTTTAAAAAATTGTATTTTCCTATTCATTTAGTGAATACAAATACTAGAAATGCAAATGTTTATGATGTAAATATATCTTGCGTTTAAACATGAGCTTCTAAGCGTTTATTTGATAAAATACGAACCAATTTTTATTTTACTTTTTTTTTCAAAATTAGGTTCCACGGCAAGTGGGAACATGAACGGAAAGTACATTGTCGCCAGCGGTGGAGACCAACACGTCAACTTCAATGATGATTACAAGAGCAAAGGCCACGAGTATTTTGACGTGTACTCCCCAGAACTCGCAACTCATTATGGTGAGGTCTTCTGGACAGACCAGGGAAACAATCCCATCCCAAAGGAAATCAGCGACAGATTTGCAGGTAAATTATCAAGTCGGTACATACGGTGTCCCATTGGGGCCATCGCGGCCTATCTATTGAATTAAGATAAGTCGAAACAACGAAACTACGATGATGCAAAGTCGAAACAACGAAATAATGTTCGGCTTTTCACCATCGCAGTTTCGATTTTTCATCATCATAGTTTCGTTGTTTCGACTTCACTTAATTTAAGAAATATGCCGCGATGGCCCCGATGGGACACCGTTCTAACATGTTCCTGAACCTGGCAATACTCTTGTTAATTAACACTTTGATCATGTTTTAGCAATTAGCTTATTGCTCGTTGTTTGTTTGACTATTTAGCGTCATTGTTATGGCAACGAGGGCTAACAGAAGACCAGTTAATCAAACCACTCTTCCCCGGGGATCCTACAAGATTGACCGTTGCTCAAGTACAGAACTTGCACCAGCGATAAGAGACGAATGACAATGAGACACGCAATGTCGTATATCAATAATCACAGAGATTGCGGGTGGGCGGGGATTCGAACTTACGATCGCTGGATTGTTAGTCAGACATGCTACCGACTGTAATATTTAAATTTACATTTGATTATCAAATGTATCATTTTACATTTATGATATTAATAGTAGTAATAGTAGTAATAATCATGCAGAAAGATTTGTGTTCTTTGTGTCTTCTAAAGCACACAATTTACTAAATATGCAGGCTAGTTAAAACTTCTACACTTGGACTGCCTGGTCCGATGAGCTAAGTCGGTTACGCGTCTGACAATCAATCCAGCTGCCGTGAGCTCGAATCCTCGCCCGGCAACAATCTGTGTATAGGACATTGTGTCTCATTATCATTCGTCTCTCACCGCTGATGCAAATGGGGGAAGTTATCAGTTACTTGCAGAAATGGGGTGTGCTCGAGTACTGGTTAACCTTTCAGGATCCCAGGAAACAGTGGTTAGGCTAATTGATCATCTGTTAGCCCTCGATGGCATAAAAATAACGCTAAATATTCAATCATAACAACTACACTTGAACTACATCAATATAGCATACATGTCCAAGTTTGATCATTTTCTATAAAAAGATATCAAGATTCAAGATATGGCAATGTTAAGATGACTGTGACATAACAATCAAAACTGATCAAAATTGCTGTGTGGCCCTTTAAACTTGAAATAAATGCTATACATTTGTAGCTTAGTGTTTATTCTTGTACTGCTTCCAGGCAAGGTGATGGCGATTACAGGCTATGAACAGGACCAGGTGATGGTCTCTCCAGTCGGACAGCCCGGGGTAAATCCTGACAAGGACGTTTCTGTCCCGATCAACTGGGCTTACAACCATCACTACATGGCCTGGATGACAGGAAAACACTCAAAACTCGTCCGTATACCCAACCCAGATCCTAATGACGTCAGCGCGCACGGCTCCCCCATGAAATGGATCGCTGTGGATAAACCCTCGGTTTATGAACGAGTCAGCGCCGATGTTCCTATCAGCCAGATGTTCAGCGAGGGTAATGGTGGGGAATCAAGAAAGAGTTTCCATGGTTATCCCGACGGATTCGCCCAATTGATTGACTCTCCAGACGTGTGGCACATTACACCTATGCAGATCGATACCAGGAACCGCGACTGCGGAGCCACGCCAGCCGACATCAACAACTGCACAGACCGCTTCCATCCCGGGCCGGAACCAAAACAGGCTCGTTACGGACTGGGCATACCTAAGAACGGAACCTCATACGCGGGAATACTAGAGTGTCCATGCAACAGTCGTTTTGGTGGTGATAGTTCGATTTATGGTGCCGAGACAAAAACCAAAACCATAAGTCATCATTACACATGCGTATCGCAGACTTCCTGTCAAAATACCACACTAACAACTGCTAGCGAGTGCTTCGATTCAGTCGCAGCCCTGGGTGTTAAAACCACGAAAAACGTGACAGTTACTTCGTCCGCAAATACAGTACCACATGGATGCACCGTCCAATCTGGATCCAATGGCAAATGGACAGTGACATTCAACAGGTTCCTGAGCACCGGCCAGTGCTCTGCATCTCCAATTAGACAAGGAAATACGTTGTTTGAAGTTGGAACAACTGCAATGGTTAATTTGAGCACTTCAGCAGCCAGGATAACACTCACCGGTCCGGCAGACGTCTGGTTCGGATTTGGATTTAACGCTGTCCAGATGTCTGATTCGCCTTACACAATAATTGTCAATTCCACCGGCGTGTACGAACGGCAGATAGGCACGTGTGGTAGCGAGGCTGAACACTGTCCCGGGGATGCACTGGCAAGAAGCGTAGCAGTCGTATCCAGCAAGGTGGTAGATAACACCAGAACCGTTGTTTTGACACGTCCGTTGAAAGGCACGAGTAAGAAGTATTACACATTTGATCCTGCTACCCAGACTCAAATCAACATGATTTCCGCTGTCGGATCGTCCCAAGCGTTTGCATACCACAAGGCTAAATCTGCAAGTGTCATGCCCTTGTGGGCCCACAATGAACCAAACTGTATCTGCGACGTCGGTAGCGTTGGGAAACTATGTACGACCAATGGAACCGGTTGCGCAACATTTACAAAGAACTGCGTGGCAGGGCCTGCCGGTGAATTGCTGACGCAAAGGAATCCTACATGCAACTCGGAGCAGTATGCAGGAGGTCTGCGATGTTGTGCACACAAACGGATTATGCTGGACGCAGATCAAGAAATCCGACCAGAACTCTTACGTTATCACATGAAGTTCCGCTTCTGGTTTCAAGTGTACGATATGACTGAGGGAAATGCGTCTCATATTGATCTCCCTCGTATCTACTACCAGACCGAAGCCTGGGCTGGAGAGTACGACATTCCACCTGCGTTCGCCCGCCCTGGGAAACCTATTCCGGGTTATTCAAACTGGCCTTTAAACACTCCAACTCCCGGGACCACGTGCAAAGGAAACTGTCCCGACGGTGCCGACTGCGAATGTATCCATACGATCGTGTTCAAATGGTCGGTGAGTAACATGAGGCTGATATATGCCGGCGGTCACTGTCACGCGCCAGCCTGCATATCGATGGAACTTTACAGAAACGACACAGGTCACGAAATGGAATTGCTCTGTCGGCAGATACCAGTCTACGGCACGGGTAACACGAAAGTGGATAAATTTGATGAGAAGGGATATATCGCTCTCCCGCCATGCGTGTGGGGAGATGACAAGGGGCTCAATCCGTCGGTGCTGCTGCCGCCAAATACACCGATGGTGTCGATAAAACACAACCACAACACGATCATGGGGCATTACGGAGAAATGGCTTCCTGGCAAATGAGGGGAATATCGTTCTAAGTATCTGACAAATATATTACATGTATATAGACAATGCCATAATAGATTAATTGCTAGATTATCACACATAAAATATATATAAATATAATTGAATTCGGGCTCGTAATTGGCATAGGTGCCAGTCTTGTTTAAAATCTAAAAATAGCATTTGACTATATATTGACAAGGTACATTACCTACTCTACGG
>JAUELF010247326.1:0-12122 GCA_031471495.1 Clinocardium nuttallii | reverse complement strand
TTTTATCTTAAATTAAATCGTAAACTGAAAACGAATATTCTTATTCGAAAACCGTATTCGAATATTCGTCCGTTTTTCGAATATTCGAATATTCGAGTATTCGTCCCCATCCCTATTAGTTTGTTACTTTACAATTAAAATCAGGATCATCCATCGTTTCACAGAACTCTTAATACTTTTGTTACAGATGTTGAAGTAGCCTGTACGAATTATGAAGGTGTTGATGCTGTAAAAAAGGCGTTGAGAAAAGGTCTGGAATTGTCAACAGAAACTATGCCAGTTAAGGTAAGTCATATTAATACTGGAAGTCATCCATCCATTTTGCTCTCCTCCCAAATTTTGTTTGTTTGTTTGTAGAAAAGTGACCCTGTATCAGCTTCTTTCAACCAATGTTGATTTGTTGTAAAACATGGCCGCTATGGATGGGATGGGCTGTTTTGCCCTAATATATATATAGTGAAACTTTGACAAATCATCTCCTTGTTTTAATTTATTGCAATACTTGGCCTTATAGGGGCAGGTTACGTTTTTCTTTTATTATCTAGTGTAAAAACAATAATCTTGTCCAAAAAAGTACTGGCCTGATTTGAAAATGATTCAGAACCACTTTTCACTCATTAACTGTCTGCGCTGTGCCCTAGTTGCTTAGTTGGTAGCGACCTGGGCTGTCAATTCAGGTGTGTGAGTTTGAACCACAGCTTGACCAACATTTTACGTTACAGTGCGACAGTGCGACATTTGTCATTTGTCTTCCACCAATGGACTTACAGTTTAAAGTAGAAATGCAGCCAGCTGCTTGGAAAGACTGCTTGAATGAGAAAGCCAGGAAACACATGATTAGTTTAACTGGTCGCCTTGATAGAACTGAAAACTGCATTACAGTACACCATTAACTTTCTGCAATGATTGTTCAAATTATTTTCATTGTTTAAAAATGTGTAGCTATGCTGGTTTATTTTCCCTTATATATATATATGTATACAGGAAAAACATAAAAAAAAATACACTTGTCAAAAGCTACAAGTTTTAGTATTTTATAAGTTGGTATGTAGCATCACTAACACTATTGTTGAAATAATATCACTAGTGTAAAACTCGGCCCCACTGCAGGGGCACATAAATCACATAGGATATAGTTAATGTAGTCACAAGAACACAACAACATCAGGTAAATGTAGTCACAAGAGCACAACAATACAACTGCATCAGGTAAGTTGCCAAGTACAGTGCTTCATAGTATGTCTGACATTTGACAAAAGTCACTGCGACATGCGTTATTCATCTATCACCAATAATAACAGTCTATGTGAAAAAGCAGCGAGTTAAGTGGAAAGTACGTTGTGTGGTGTACTAGTGTCAGAAAGCCAGGAGACGTATGAGTAGATAAACTTGCCACCTTGATATGACTGAAAAATAGAAGTATGTGATTTTAATTTCTATTGGATCAGGTGAGCCATATAGGATCCGATTGTGGTCCTCTTGTCATAACAGATGACTTCAGTAGTATAATAACCATTTCGAGAAATGTATTAACTAAGAAAAATGTTGATAGACATGTGTTTTGCTTTATTGACAGATAAATTTGATAGCCCCGCCCCTTTATGTGGTAACAACTCAGACGCTAGAGCGAGCAGAGGGTTTGGTAGCACTTAATGCAGCATTGGCTGCAATCAAAGAAAGTATAGAAGAATCTGGAGGCATGTTTAATATTAAATTACAGGTAAATGTTTATGTGATTCCAAAATAAATTAACACTCCCTGGTACAGATGATTCCTAATGACTTTACAGTTGATGAATTCTGAAACATTTCAGGGAGAAGGAGAAATTGCTCATAAGCAAAATTGAACTTTCTGTTTCCCATTTTAGAAAGTGTCTTAACCCTTTCCCTCATACGACAATTCTGCAGCAGACGACTTAGAACATATTTTGCAAAATGTAGAAAATCTCTATAATTAAATGGATAACCTATGACAAAAAGTGGAAAATATTGTGTCAAAAGAAGAAATTGCACGTTTTGTGCAATTTCTCCTTTTGTCACTATGCTTTCAAAAAGCCGTCTGCTGCAGAGGCATCAAAAAGCGTCTATATGAGGGAAGGGGTTGAGGTGTTTTCAACGCAGATCACTTAAGAAAATATTGCATCAGATAAAATGCATTTGTTATCTTTGTAATCTTAAATGGCAAAAGATATTTTCAATATATAACTATGTTAAAAATTCATATTATTTTTTGGTCTTGATAAAAGGATGGATGACCTGTGTTCAGTGGTGACATCAATCTATTATATACTTTCAGCCCAAAGTTGTATCTGATATTGATGAGCAAGAATTGGCCAAACAGCTTCAACAACTTGAAGACGAGAATCGTGAAGTCAGTGGTGATGATGACGATGACGAGGATAGTGACGAGGACGACGAAGATGAGGAGGAAGGGGAAGATAAAGATAGCAAACCTGTAGAAGAGGAAGCTTGAAGTTATACAACTATTTTATTAACACTTTACCACAAACAACAAAGCCGCAGCAGACGACTTTGAACACATACCTGCAAACAATTGGAAACTCCCTTTAAATGAAAGTACAATAGTTGAATAGAATTGAAAACATGGTGACAAAATGAGAAATTGCTCGCTTTGAGCAATTTCTTCTTTTGTTGACATGTTTTCAAAAAGCTGTCTGCTGCAGAGGCGTCAAAAAGCGTCAATGATGAAACAGACAAAATTTGGCATCAGACTACCACCTCTCATAACATTGTCAGGAAAGTAGAAATTGATTAAAACAAGGAATGTCTGCTTTCCTCAATACGTTTAGAATTCTGTTTAAACGTTTTAACAAATACAGACAGATGAAACTCGGAACTTGTTTTGTCTTGACATCCTGAAACTATAAAATGAACATTTGAAATATTTGAAGCATGAATTAAAAAAAAATATTGTGGTAAGAGAAATTGCTTGTTTTGAGCAATTTTGTATTTTATCCATAATATTTTTATAAGTTTTCTGCTACTGTGAGGCATCAGAATTGTCTGTTTCTTGGAAATTAATTACTTGGTCACATCAGAATGTTACTCTTTGAGCTGCAGCAGGTTGGAGGGTATTGGTTTCATCTCAATGTAAATATAAGCTGTGGGACCAATATCATCTTTCCTGTTGTAAGTGGTGTAAAACCCATAACAAACAAAACATCCGACGGGCCTGTCCGGCCTGTTGCTCGCTCTCTGCTGCTTGGCTGCCTGGCCCAATCTCCCAATCGCAATGGAGAGCAGCTCTCGACGGGCCTAGTAGACCGACAACACGGACCCAAATTTTCAGTATTTTGTATAATTATTGATTATGTATTTTGGAGAGAAAAAAAAAGTCAATGAAAATATTGAAACAAGTGTCAATGCTATGTATTTAATAGTAATCCCTACTTTGTGAAATTATCAGAATATAACTTTTATCTAAAAGTGAGGGTATTTAACAGTGATGAATCTATATTGGATTCTTTATCACTATGTGAACGATTTTAGGATCTATCCGGCAAGACCACAGATATGGACCCTAACCCTTTCCTACATAATAGCAGCATACTTCTACAGAATAATCACTCAATTATAAAGAAACTATATTTAGAAAAATTAAATTATCAAAAGTTGAAAACATTGTGGCAAAAGAAGAAGTTACTCATTCAAAAGACGTTGTCAAAATGAGTCTTCATTAGGGAAAGGGTTTATATACATACTGTGGGTTCAGAAGAAATCTCTGTTTAACCCTTTTCCACATACATGTATAGGCGCTTTTGACGCCTCTGCAGCAGACAATTTTTGAAAACATTGTGACAAAAGGAGAAATTGCTCTAAACAAGCAATTTCTCCTATTGTCACGATGTTTTCAACTTTATTCAATAATCATTTACAGGGAATTTTCATATTTTTGCTCAGATGTTTTAAAATTTGTCTGCTGCAGATTTGTCGTTTGTGGAAAGAGGTTAATTTCTAGTTCTTTGATCGATCACATCCATACTCCAGCTATAGAAACATGAGACAAGTGTAGATCAGATCCACACCATCAGATCTGAATCTCCTCTTATAATATGATTGAATTTTTTGGATATTTATGTGACCGAGTATGTTGAGTGTGAGAAGTTATTCCAGTATGGACCTCATGGCCAAGCATTTAAAAAATCAATAAATATGTTTATTTATCATTAGTTTGGTTTGTTAATTTGTCTGTCCTACGTGTTCCGACTGATATCAGAGGCGTATGTATGTGGGGAAAGATGAACTGATATGACATGTTCAGTCGTATATTAGGAAAATCTGAAAAATTGAATAAATAACAACCCAAGTAAAAATTGTGTAGAAAAATGAGAAATTGTTTGTTTTGGGCTTAATTTTTTGTTTCCAAGTTCAGCTGCAAAGTCAACCAGTCATTTGTTCAAGGTAAAACGTTCACTCACGGGTTCAGGAAGTAATCTGTTGTAGTAACTACATGTTTATGTACATGATACTCTATGTATTGAATTTCTCACATCTGATTGTTGTTTAACGCTGTTTTCAACAATGTTTAGTCTTATCATGCATTTTGTTAGAAACTTCTCTTTGACCTTGATCAGATTAACCTGGTTCTTCATGAGGTCATAGTTCATAGTTCTGCCAAAATATTCTAACAATTCAAGTAATGAAGCTTGGCAGATAATAGATGTTCTATTATTTAAAAAAAATATTGAACTTGGCCATGATTGAATATATCTGATTTCCCACATGACACATTGCGATTGTCGACATTTCTGCCAAATTATTTATAACTAAAACAATGAACAAAGAAATAGACACCAGTACAACCTGAATCAGTTTGTTTTATTGGGTTTTACTCCGTTTTCAACATGATTTCAGTTATATTGTGGCAAGAGTTAACTTGTTCATGATCCCTGGGTAAACACTAGTAGGCTTGGAAATGTGCCTTGCCCAAGGGCACTCCACCATGCTGCAACTGAGGATCGAACCCAGGATGCCCGGTTCCAAATCTCCCATTGCTAATCACTCTGCCAGTGGATTCCTAAAACCCAAATCAATTAAAACTAGGAAACCCGAGTTAACAATGATGTCAATCTTGACATTGAAGAAACACTTAACCCTTTCCCTCATAAAGACGCTTTCTGACACCTCTGCAGAAGACAATTTTTTGAAAACGTAGTGACAAAAGAAGAAATGAGCAATTTCTCCTTTTGCCACAATGTTTTCCACTTTTAGTCATAGGTTATCCAACGAGTTATAGAATTTTTTATTTTTTTTGACATGTTCAAAGTCGTCTGATGCAGAATTGTCGTATAAGGGAAAGTGTTAATACAGTTGAAAATATTGTGGAGAATCGACTAGCGGGTAAGTAGTCAATAAGAAAAAGAAAATTCAAAACTGGTAAATTTCCATATATGTTTTATTTTGTTAAATGTGAAAAAAGATAATTAATAACTAGTAACTTTATTATAATTATCAATGTGCAATGAAATTTGAATGTTATATTCTAATAAACAAAACGAGTATTCTGTACATATTAACAAACATTTCAATACAAAAATCTGTTTAACAATCATATTGACAAATGCCATTTTCAGAGTTGTCTGAGGAAAATTTAAAATTAGACTTCTTTTAATACAGAGTTAATACATTGTGACACAAGGATAACAGAGAAACTGCTCATTTGGAGCAATTACTTTTCCCCCCAACCTTTGCTGCAGATGTGTGTCTTTAAAGTTTTCTGTTACATTTGAAGATGGAAAACACTCGCTTGAAATCTTTGACATGATGTCATGTTACTTACTTCTTTTCAACATTTTTTTTTTTTACTATGTCTTAAATTGTTTCGTCTAATTTAAAGAAAAAGTTGTCTTTTGTTTTTATTTCTGAACGATCTAATACAGACTATAAATCAACTAGGTGGTATTGGATATCCGTTCTGAGTGTACACTCTTGTACAACATATTAATTAAAAACTGTAATAAACCAATTTTGTTAAACATATTTTAATTTTAAATACTTTAAAGCAAATAAGAGGCCAAAACTTCTCATACATAATAATTATATCAATCAAAAACCAAGCAAGCACTGAAACAAATGTGAAGTTCATATAGGCTATTGTGTGTATTTGATTATTAAACTGACATATAAAAACAACCTATCAAACTGCATGTTAAGATTTGAAGGTCTTTGAAATGAAATGAAATTCCATTTAACTCATATTTTCACATTTATATACAAATTAAATGTTTATAATAGCCATATTTAACCCTTTCCTACATATAGACGTTCTTTCACGCCTTTGCTGCAGACAAGTTTGTCCATATAGACATATAAAAACAATCAATCAAACTGCATCTTAACAATATATTTGAAAGTCTTTGAAAATAAATGAAATTCTGTTTAACTCATATTTAAACATAATGTATAAAAACACTAAATGTTATACTTTGAGTATTGAACTAGACACAATACATGCTTATGAAATAACCGAATTTAAAGTTTCCTGAAGAAGGCCGTCAGGTGGAAAGCTTGAACATTGAGTGTTTTTATACATATATTAAGTTTGCGACCCCTAGTGATCATATTATGATAATTCATATTTAAACCCTTCCGACATAGAGATGCTCTTTCACGCCTTTGCTGCAGAAGACTTTTTGAAAACGATATGACAAAGGAGAAATTGCTCAAAACAAGCAGTTTCTCCTTTTGTCACCATGTTTTCAACTTTTTTCATTAATTATACCTTTATTTAAAGAGATTTCCCATGACTTTGCCAATATGTTTTCAAAGTCAGAAATGGTTAAAATCCCTATCTTTCAAATCGCTTCATAAAATACAGAAGATCCCTAGGAAGTAGAATAAACTGATCTTTAACCCTTAGTATCTTGCTTAGTACTGAATTTTAACCTAAAATAAGTGAACTTGCCCTTTCCAACATACAATACATTATTGAATATGTTGAAAACATTGTGGTAAAAGAAGAAATTGCTCATGCTGAACAATGTCTTCTTTTCCCACAATGTTTTCAAAAGCCGCCTGCTGCAGATGCGCCAA
The DNA here is from genome assembly GCA_031471495.1 of Clinocardium nuttallii. Lineage (NCBI taxonomy): Eukaryota > Metazoa > Mollusca > Bivalvia > Cardiida > Cardiidae > Clinocardium > Clinocardium nuttallii. The sequence continues at coordinate 5,070 of JAUELF010247326.1, read as the reverse complement.
AATGGTGTCTCCAGATGAGAAAGGGTTATTTTGACTACCCACTACAAAAGGTTTGAGGGCATCCCCTCCTTATCTAGAGCCCTTTCACAGGCAATGCAATTTACACAGAAAAACCCCACCTATTTACATTCAGTTTAATTTCAAATAACAATACAAATCTTGGAATGCATCGGGGGGGGGACCTTGATTTAACCTATTTTCCCAAGGTCAAATCTGGAGATGGTATATAAATAACAATTATAACAAGCTGTGTCACATGATATGACTGACAAAATGCCCCGAAAGTAAGGCTTTCACTTGTCCAGTGAAAAATAAGGATTGTTAACCTCTTCCTGTTACCATGGAGATGTGGACTTTGGGTCTTTAATGCAGCACATTATCTTGTAAAGGAGAACCTTTGAGCCATGTGATAAAAAAAACAATCTTTTTCCGAGTTTTGTGACCTTGAACGATGACTGACAACTATAATCTGAAACTTGCATGATATATATGGATTGGCGGAATAACAGGGGATGAGGAATATTTACCTCATTTTTACATTCAACCTTTCATTTGCAGGCGAGTCATATTCAGATTACCTTAACACATTAACCAATTAAATTGCAGTTTTTAACAAGCACAATTTCTTGGTGTATTAGGACAATCTAAACACTCTGTTAATTTAGCCTATCATTTTTGACATGTGATTGGAGGATTCTACACACGGTCAATTCAGGACATTTCTGTAATTTGACCTTGCCATTTGAGGCACTGACCTAAGTCGGGTATGCAGCACATTATATAACCATTGTAAAATGCCAAATAATAAATATCAATCATGGATTTTCAGAATTATGGCCCGTACATGGTAAAGTTACCCATAGCCTGACACCTAGATTTAGCCTTTGATGACATACAAAAATGATGGTTAATAACCTTGGACAAATAAATCAAATGATAAATTACTTGATTTTTAATAAATTCAAATAGAAACTGTAACCAAATTCCTTTAGAATAGAAAATCTGGACAAAAGTATCATGATTTTTTTCTTAAACACTTTAGATACATTAGAAAACGTACTGCTCAATCAAAAAGGAGCCCATTGTAATCACTTCAAAAACAGTTATGCGATACAATCAGGAAAAGATTTTCTCGATCAATAATTGCATTTAGGTTGATTGATTGGGGTTTTACGCCGTTTTTAACAATTTTTCAGTCATATCACGGCGGCCAGTCTGCTACTCATCTGTTTCCTGGTTTTCTTACACCAGTACTCCACACAACAATCTTCTCAAGCAACTGGCTGCTTTTCCACATAGACTTAATCCATTGGTGGAAGACGAACATCTGAAAGAAAGTTGGTCGAGCCGGGATTCAAACTCACAACCCCCGCATCGTTACCAATCGAGCTACCGGGGCTCGAAGAATAGCATTTAGGGGGTGGATGGTGAGAGAAAATCACTGCAATATAACTCTTAATAAATAACATCATATAATATTTTCAGTGAATCTGATTTAAAATTTGAAATTTTGATTTTAATATAAACGTGAAACCAATTTGCTAAAAAGAGAAATTGCTTCTTTTGAGCGATTACTCCATTTTAAAAAATGTTTTCAAAAGTGATTAATCTGCTTCAGGAAAATGTTGTTTACTTTCATACAAGAAATCTATTTGGTGCAAATATCTCAAGAAAGGCAAACAGTGTAGTTGTAATTACAAAACAATTGGGGGACACAAGTAAAACAATTCAATCTTTAGGCAATAACAGAGTATAATGTCTCCCCCCATCAAAACGATCTGCAGCATATTTTCCAACATTTCACACTGGTAACAAAAAGTGACATGCAGTGCACACAGATGAATATACATAAAACATGGAATTTGGCTGGTGCAGGCAAATAAATGAACACTCATTGGTCAATTATAGCAATAACAAAATTCTACTAAATGCAATGGTTTGTACATAATACACAATCTTCCTACATTCAACAAATCTGCAGCAGATAACTTTAAATACCTCAAGGCAAAAAATTGGAACAATTTTCAAGATTCCCAACATATCATATGGACTGTCCCAAGTTAACTCTTTCCCACATACAACACATCTGCAGCAGACAACTTTGAAGACAGTGACAAAAACCTGAAAAATCTCCATAGCTTAAAAATTTGTTAAATAAAGTTGAAAACATTGTGGCCAAAGGAGAAATTGTTCATCATGAGCAATTTCACCTTTGGCCGCAATGTTTTCAAAAGTCGTCTGCTGCTATTGCATCAAAATGTGTCTGCAGGTGGGAAAGGGTTATAAATGTCCAAATGCAAGATTTGATATGTACAGATGTTTCTAGTTCTACTTCATTCACATATCATGTTATTAGATTAAATTTCTCGATGAACAACAAGAAATACCGATCGATACGCAGGGGGCGGAAGAAAGGTATTTCATACTCTTTTTCTCAATAAAAACAAATCTTTGACCGCAAGTGTTTCAAATTCATTTGTGCTGTTCTTGCTTTTAATTTCTAACATTATAATATAAATACAAATTCAGATTTAACCATTTACATGATCCTAATATTTTTCAGAGTTTTTATTATAATTTGACATAAATATAATATCTAGATAAGAAGTATACTGGTGCTAATAAATGTAACCCTCTCTTATACAACAACTCTGCAGCAGACGACTTTGAACATATTTTGTCAAAATATGGAATCTATATGAATGGATAACCTATAACTAAAAGTTGAAAACATTGTGGCAAAAGGAGAAATTGCACGTTTTGTGCAATTTCTTCTTTAATGTCACTATGTTTTCAAAAAGCCATCTGCTGCAGAGACGTCAGAAAGCGTCTATATGAGGGAAAGGGTTAAACCATGGCTTTTGTGGGATAAGGAGAAATTGCTTGTCTCAAACAATTTATTGTTTATCCGAAATATTTTCAAAAGTCCTTTGCGGCACAATGACATCCACAAAATGTCTGTATCAGGGAAAGGGTGAATACCCCTCTCACTTGTATCATCTAGTCATATATAACCCTTTCCTACCTGCAGCAGACTTTTCAAAACCCTTCGGCAAAAGAAGAAATTGCTATTAATAAGCAATTTCTCCTTTTGCCACAATGTTTTCAACTTAATTACACTTTCATATATAGCTATATTCAATATTTTTGCTTGATGTCTTCAAAGTTGTCAGCTGCAGATTTGTTGTATGTGCCTATGTAGGATAGGGTTAAATTAAAGAAAAAGAGGTTTATCTTTCTATTGCTGTACATTCACAACCTTTATAATGTGTATAAAAAAATGGAAAAAAAAAAAAAAGATTAAAAAAAAGAGGGTCATGACGGCCCTGGATCGCTCACCTTAATAAAGCAATGTGATTTGACATTCCAACCACATTAAAAAAATTCTTTAAACAATCAACATAGATTTTAGGAATCTGTTAGAGGGACTTTCCTACATTTTTTGGGGGAAATCTGCAAGATACTTTTGGAGCAGAAGTTTTTAAAAGTTTTTACATTAGCCATTTATGGCAAAACAGACCTCTTCCCCCTGGTGGCTACAATGTTCCACCAATCAACATGGCTTGAAGGAATCTGAACATTTCAAAAGAAATATTTGAAAATCAGCCCTCTGGTTTTGGAGAAGAAGATTTTTAATAGTGTTTCACTACTAAAGCCATAAAAGGCAAAACAGAATGAGTTTTGGTGAGGACATTGAGAGGATGTTTTCTGTGAAGTATCATACCAATAAATTATTGACCCACTGGTTACAGAGGAGAAAAATGTTGATGCACAACTGACAATGGACAAACGGCAATCATAATATATCATCTTGAGCACTCGTGATCAGGTGAGCTAGAAATAAATCCATACATGGTTTACACAATGAAACTTAAAATAGGTGTGAATTAAAAAGATGAAGATCTATTTACAAAACATTTTCTTCTCATTTAAACCCATTCCGATTTGTGAAGATTTCATTTCAAGAACACACAAAAAATGTTTTATTGTTTCGTCAATGTTTAAATTCAAACAAGACAGATTTTTTTGCGAATAATGTTATGGGCCATGTTATATGAAACCAACCTTTGTATCAGCAGGTGTCTTTTGAACAAACATTGTGGCAAAAAAAGAGAAAATGCTCATAATGAGTATTTTTCCCTTTTTCCACAATGTTTTCAACTAAATTCAATTATTATAATTTTATTTACAGATATTTTTCATATGTTTTGTGAAGATGTTTTCTGCAGCAGATATGTGGGAAAGAGTCAATGGCAATATGACTAAATTCCGTTTCATTCTTAATCTTTTCCAGGGGATTCCAATATGCTTGCATGACTATGTGTAGAAAAAACAGGGATGATCCAGATGAGATGCAAGCTGATCTGGATCTTCAGTGAGTGCACAATCCCAAACATCAGTTTTATGTATTGTGGCTTATTAATCAGGACTTTTGAACCCTTTCCCGCATGAATCTGAAGTAAACAACTTTTAAAACACATTGTGACACAAGGAGAAATCACTGATCAAGAGTAATTTTTATCACAATGTCTTTAACACCATTCAACATTTCAATTTTAATTACCAGTACTAGATGTTTGCAGGAGATTTTTTGCATGTGGGAAAGGATTTAAATGTTTGTGGACACTACAATACAGTAAGTATGAGCAACTACATCCATTTTTGCTTTTTACTTTGAAAGTTTGCCAACACTTCCATACATGCAACACATCTGCAGCAGACAACTTTGAAAAAAAGAAGCAAATTCTTTTAGCTGAAAATCTTAATAAATGAAGTATAATTATTGAAGAGTTGAAAATATTATGGCAATGTGTTCAAAATATGTTAACTGCAGAGATTCCAACAAGCGTTTGTATATGGAAAAGGATTAATATTATATGAGAAAAGATACAGGTATTAACCCTTTCCCTCATATAGACACTTTCTGATGCCTCTGCAGCAGACGGCTTTTTGAAAACATATTGACAAAAGAAGAAATTGCACAAGACGTGCAATTTCTCCTTTTGCCACAATGTTTTCCACTTTTAGTCCTAGGTTATTCATTCAATTATAGAGATTTTCTATGTTTTG
>JAUELF010247316.1:0-12123 GCA_031471495.1 Clinocardium nuttallii | reverse complement strand
CAATATGTTAGTAAGTGAAAGGCTGATAGACAAAGACTTTAATGAAATGCATGGGTACTTGCCAATATGTTAGTAAGTGAAAGGCTGATAGACAAAGACTTTAATGAAATGCATGGGTACTTGCCACTATGTTTGTAAGTGAAAGAGTGATAGACAAAGACTTTAATGAAATGCATGGGTATTTGTCAATATGTTTGTAAGTGAAAGGCTGATAGACAAAGAGTTAAATGAAATGCATGGGTATTTGTCAATATGTTTGTAAGTGAAAGGCTGATAGACAAAGAGTTTAATGAAATGCATGGGTACTTGCAATATGTTAGTAAGAGAAGGCTGATAGACAAAGAGTTTAATGAAATAACACATACTGACAAGTTCCAAGGCTGCAATTGGATTCCCCTGTCAAAATGATCATGGAGCCCCTTTGTTTGAAATTTAGAATAAGAATATTTAATTTAACACTAAACTTCAGAGAAACAAAACATTTTAGCTAGTTCCAGTTAGAATGCTTGTTATTTTTTATTTTTTTATTTTGAATTGTAATGACTGGGAAGATTGTTCAGCTATTTGCATGCTTTGACTAATTTATGAGTGCCAAATCATTATTTTTGTGTTTGCCTAAACATAATTGCTTCATTCAATTTTTGCTTTATACTCTTATAATGGATTAAAAATGTGTGAAAGTACATTTATACTACAAATATTATTAAAATAATGTTATTATAATAATAAATTTCTTATATCATAGTTAGGGAAAATAGTGATTTAGCCAAAATATCCTATGTAAAAAGTATGACTGGCCAAAAGGTCCAGGACGAAAGGTCCGGGCCAAAACATCCATTGGCAAAAATGTCCGTCCACTGGGTGAGGGTTATATTCATATGTTTTTAGCTCTCCTGTGCACGAAGTGCAAGGTTATTGTGATCACATTTTGTCTGTCCGCCGTCAATATTTGCCATTGTTAACACTCTACAGGCTACATTTTGCATCGGATCTCCATGAAAGTTTATCAGAACATTCATATCTATCAAATATTGGACAAGTTCGAAACTGGGCCATTTAAAGACAAAAACTAGGTCACTTTAGGTCTCTTGTTATCACTCTAGAGGCCACATTTTCAACTTAAACATCTTGAAACTTTATAAGAATTGTTGTCTTAATGGTTTGTAGGTCAAGTTCAGACTAGGCTATGTTGTATCAAAAAGTAGGTCACTAGGTCAAATTGAAGGAAAATCTTGTTAACATTCTAGCTGTTGAAATTAATGCATCAGCAGTTTGAAATTTTGTCAGAATGTTTGTATTTATGATATCTAGGTCAAGTTCGAATATTGGTCATATTGGGTTAGAAACTAGCTCAATTGGCCAAATCGGAGGAAAATATTGTTAACACTGTAAAAGCCACATTTTTTGTGCAGCTTGAAACTTGTCAAAATGTTTATCGAATTTCGGAAGGTTATTCTATTCGCGATGATGTTATAAAGCTAGTTGCTGTTCCCTAACATATTCTTAATGTGTACCTTTTTCATTTGATAAACTAAATATTATTTATTTGATATATTGTATAGTTGTATATACTTTATTTGTCTAAGCCATATTCTTCCACTGTTAATGGCCATAGACAAATTTTGTTGATACTTGCCAATGGATTGATTGATTGATTGATATCTAGGACAAGTTCGAATATTGGTCAATCTGGGTTAATATACTAGGTCACAGTAAGCCAATCTGAACGCAAATCTTGATAACACTCTGGAGGCCTTATTTTAAATTTGAGCATGTTGAAACTTTATCAGAATATTTGTCTTGATGATATGTATGTCAAGTTCGAACATGGGTCATGATGTGTCAAAAAGTAGGTCACTACGTCAAATTGAATGCAAATTTTGTTAACACTCTAGAGGCTGAACTTTTTGTTTGCTTCAGCAGTTTGGCAGAATGTTTGTATTAATGATATCTAGGTCAAGTTTGAATAAGGGTCATAACTAGGTCATGAGGCCAATTTGAAGAAAAATCTTGTCAACGTGTAAAATCTGTATTTTTTGCTAAGGCAGTATGAAATATTGTCAGAATGTTTATCTAAATGATATCTAGGCCAAGTTTGAATATTGGTTAAGCCAGGTCAAAAACTAGGTCACTAGGCCAAATTGAATGGAAATCTTGTTAACGCTCTGGATGCCTTATTTTTGTCATTATACTGTCATTGTCAGAGTTAATTGCCTGATTTGTATATTTTTGGGTCATTGTCAGAGTTGATTGCTTTTTCCGTATATCCATGGGCCATTGTCAGAGTTAATTGCCATTTCCGTATATTTTTGGGCCATTGTCAGAGTTAATTGCCATTTCCGTATATTCTTTGGGTAATTGTCAGAGTTAGTTGCTATTTCCGTATATTTTTGGGTCATTGTCAGAGTTAATTGCCTTTTCCGTATATCTTTTGGTCATTGTCAGAGTCAATTTCCATATCTTTATCAATGTTTTTTATTTAATTTTTCAGTACGGAAGACACTGTGGATATGCCTGAATATCAAAAAGAGAAGATAGAATGTGCTGACTTTTCCGCATTGGATTGGAAGTTTCATGGAGTGAAAGTAAACCCACAGATCAAAATATTATTGAAACAAATTAGTTAGTGTACCATAGGCCACCTGATATGATTTTAAACCCTTTTCCACATGTAGACGCATTTTGAATTATCTCCGGCCGATGACTTTTGAAAACAAAATATATCATAAAGAGTAATTTCACCTTTTGCCTCAATGTTTTCAACTCTTTTCAATAAAATTATTTTCATTTATCCCTTTAATTATTCCTAAGGGAATATAAATTATTTAAATACTTTGCTATTCCACTCTTTACCGTTTTGGCCTTTATCAAGAAATTGAGACTACTTTTATTTAAACATGCTGATAAGATTGCATAAAACGATATATCAAACTATATCAGCAGACTATATATGTAAAAAGATTATTAAAACAATTATAACACCATGAAATTACAGCATGAGCAAGTAATGTATACGTGTCATAGAGTACTAGTGAAAACGTCCTCTTAACACACTGTCCAACTATGTGTTTATGCTAAGGTTCTGGGATACTCCGTCTATAGTATTTTAATATATTATGTTGCTCTGAACAGACTGTACTATCTTGACTCTGATATCTCCAAGTGAGTGGCCCTTGACATTGAAATGTTTGGACAATGGTTTGCTGCAACGCTGAAGTCGCACATCTGCTTCATTATTTTCTTTCACTTTGAATTTCCAAATGTTTGCTAATGGATGCTTTCAAAGTCGTCTACTGAAGATGTGTTTGTATTTGGGAAAGGGTTTAGATAAAACAAAAATTTCAAATTGAAAACATCTGAAGAACAGGGATATCAGATCATACAAAGTATTTGTGATCTGAAAGGATATAATCAACCAGTCAAACGTGCTTCTCAATAACTCACATTCTTGGTAAGTGTTCCATCGGAAATGGGAGAAGGGTGGATTTAGATATTATAAACCAAGATTCCAAATCTATGCAATATTGCATAACAAGTCCTTCATCAGACTGAACCCTATTTTTGTTTATTCTTTTAAACCTTTCCCACATGTAGAAGCATTTTGACACAGATGACTTTTGGAAATATTGCGACAAAAGGACAAATTGCTCTTAACTAGGCCTACGCATAACCCTTGGTAAGACTGAAATACTGTATAATAAGTTGTTAGTTCGAATGACCATTTATTCTCTAAATTGTAGAAACGATGTTTGAAAAGAACTAAAATATTGTAAAATTTATATTATTATAGCATCATTTTTTTTCTAGGATATAACTACAATAGATCTATGAATATCTTTACACAAGATACAATTTATGTTTTCATGTTTTTTATTTTATTTTAACTTATTTTTAGCTTACATGAGCGTGAAGTGCCAAATGTGAGTTATTGTGATCGCCTTTTGTCTGTTGTCTGCAACTTCACAGAAAGCATCCTCTCAAAGAACTCAGAATTCCTTCAATCTTTTGGGATCCATGCAGAATTTTGGTTTCCATGGCAATGAAACAAAGAAAAACTTTAAAATTCTTCTCCCAAACTGGTTGTCAGATTTTGTAGAAATGTTTCTTGGATGACCGACTATCAGATTCCTTCAAGCCATGTAGATTGGTCGAAAAACATGGCTGCCATGGGGCAGGGCTATTTTGCCTTATATGTCTAAAGTGAAAACTAAAAATTTCTCCTCAGAAAGTGATGGACTTATTTTCAAATAATTTTGTAGAAATTTTCCTTTGGTGATCCTCTATCAGATTTCTTTAAGCCATGTTGATTGGTCAAAAACTATGGCCACCAGGGGGTGGGGCTTATATGGCTAAGTGAAAAAAAAATCAAATCAGGTAAGCGATCCAGGGCCATCTTTGTCCTCTTGTTTAAAATAACATAAAACCAGTAAGTGTTTAAAAAGTTAGTGTTACAATTACAAAGAGAATTTTTGTGTTAATTTTGCATTTCATTGTTATCAAGCAGCGATTGCTCAGTCAGAAACAATAATGGCGATCAATTCAGAGGTCATTTGTACCCTGGCACAGCCAATGTTTCTCTCAGATGATTATTAAAAGTCATTGAGTTTGTACCCTGGCATGACCAATGTTTCTCTCGGATGAGTATCAAAAGTTATTTGAGTAGCTTTTCCTGTTTCCCGTGTGACTAGTGTCATTCGGCCATAATTAATTAGTTATATAAGCTGTTTCACCAGAAAAGCAACATTATGGTCTCTGTGTAATGTATCAACCCAGATCAGCCTGCTCAGTCCACACAGGCTAATCGATGGCCGACACATTCCGTCTCAGTGGGAAAGATGTAATGATTGCTAAAACAGAAAATCCACAGGAGGCGAAAAGTGTCTGTCCTGGGTAGCTTAGGCTGATCTGGTCCAATACTTTACGCAGAGTCCACAATGTTAGTTTTCTCGTGGGACGGCTCATATGTTGTATTATGTGGGGTAAGGTAGTCTTGTGTCTTGGACGAATGATGTGTGGAGTACTGATGCAAGGAGGCCAGGAAACATAGGTGAACTGGCCACCGTGATATTACTGAAATGCTGTAGAAAATTAGGTTTGTCTCCAATCAATCACTACCTTATTGTTTGTCCTATCAATAAATTCAGTTTGATTCAATTCAATGTTTCCAACTCGATCCAATGATTATACTTTCATTTATAGAGAATTTTCATATTTCTATATTTTCAAAGTTGTCTGCTGCTGATTTGTTGTTAGTGGGAGTTGGTAAAGACTTACTCCTGTTATATTTTGACACAGAATTCAAGAAAGTTCACTAAAAACAAGCGTTTTAACAGCAGAATACTTTTGAAAACATTGTTGTGAATAGAGAAATGAATCACAATGAACAATTGCCCTATTTGTCACAATGTTTTCAACTCTATGCCATAATTGACCTTTCATTTAAAGAGATTTTCCGTATTTTCCTAGATGCTTTCGAAGTCATCTGCTGCAGATGTGTTGTATTTGAGAAAGGCTAGGTCAATTCTTTGATGGCCTGTTTATGTGTTACTGATCCAACAATATTTGATGAGAACCTTATTAGTTCATATGTTTTGAAATGTAGTGGTTTTGGCCAATCGGTGTCCTTTCGTGATAAGTTATTATAATTGTAATTGTTTTGTTTATAAATGTAATAAATATTATTATGTATTTGAACGTCTTCGTTTATCAGTGGAAATCTGCTTGTAATACTTGTCATTGTAAAGTGATATTCGGCACGTTTCTTTCCAACATGAAAAAAAATGTGTTTGTCTCTTTCCTACATAAAATTAATGTGTTGTCTCATTCCCACATGAAAACAAACGTGTTTGTCTCTTTCCCACATGAAAATAATGTGTTTGTCTCTTTCTTACATGAAAACAAACATGTTTTTCTCTTTCCTACATGAAATAACATGTTTTTCTCTTTCCTACATGAAAACAAACATGTGTGTCTCTTTCCTACATGAAATAACGTGTTTGTCTCTTTCCTACATGAAATAACGTGTTTGTCTCTTTCTTACATGAAAACAAACATGTTTGTCTCTTTCTTTCATGAAAACAAATGCGTTTTTCTTTTTTCTACATGAAACTAAACGTTTTTGACGCATCTGAAGTAGACAACCCCATTTATAAAAAAAAAATCCATCATTTTGCCTACATATTTGCAAAGCTGTTTGGGTTGTATCGTGTTAAGGCTAAACCAATGGTCATTTGAACGGGTGGTTAAAATTACTTTGTCTTGTATCTTTCAACTGTTACCTATTCTTAAAAAATATTGTATGGGGTCGTTGCCCGTTGCTCTTTCACAAAAAAACATTTTTCTGTCGTTTACATAGAAGACTTATTATACGGGGATGTTGACATATCTGCAGACTTGAAATAAGCGATGTAAACGGTTATCAGTTTCATTTAAGCCGACCACATTCTGTCTGAAGAAACGAGACCTATTAATCCACATTCTGTCTGAAGACACGTGACCTATTAATCCAGGGTTTGGACATGGATCCTTTCTGATGATTGACACACAGCATCATTATTGAATGGTATTGGAAACATTGTCACAAAAGGAGAAATTGCCCATTATGTTCAATGTCTAATTTTATCATAATGTTAACCATTATCGACTGCTGCAAATGCTACTGGAATTGGGAAAGTTAAAGAATATTCTTGTAGACATGTAATATGTTTAAACAATTCGTTTGCCCTTTATGACTTCAAAGCCGTATGCAAGTCGATTTCTTTGTATGCTGGAAAGGTCTTTTTACTTAGCGTAATATGAACATTATTTCTGGTTCGAAATCATTGTTTAAGATTGATGACGCCATTGGAATGCATACATTCACACGGAATACAACACACGCCTAGACACTTGGGACTCTTCGGGCGAGTTCGGGACTCGTGGTACTTCCGTTTCGATGCTGTATTTGAGGATTCACAAAGGTCATTTCGACAAGAGCCATTTGTCTTCCACTAATGGAATTAAAAGTATTGGCAGTGCTGTGTAGCGAATAACCGTTCCCACATACAACAAATATGCAGCAGTCGACTTTGAAAACATGGTGACAAAAACCTGAACATTTTCCATAAAAGATAAATAAAGTTGAAAACATTGTGGTCAAAGACTCATAATGAGCAATTTCATCTCTTGCCACAATGTTTTCAAAAGTCGTCTGCAGGTGGGAAAAGGGTTGAGTCAGGAAACGCATTGTTAGATAAACGCCCGCCATAACATAAATGCAATATTATTAAACAGCGTTAAACTACAATCAACACACATTTGTAAAGAAGACTTTGACGTAAAACCACTGTAGAATAAGTGTTTCAAGTTTCCTCTTTGGGTTCATTACATACATGCAAAAATAAGAGACTGAAGTAAAACAGTGTCATGGCACAGATTCACCTTAAGTCTTCATTTTGCGCTACCCTGACGGGTTCTCAGTTATGTTTACTCGGAGTAGACACCAAAGACAATTCCTAGAGCTACTACTTCCCCAATCTTTAACTCCACACTGACGGAATTATCAAATCGGTGATCCCAAAGACACCGCGATGTAACCAACATTGACTGATCAAATACATGGCTGATTATCACCATGCTGACGATCTTGAAACGAGGCATGTTTAATTGCTTCACGCGTTCTTTTATTATTTCGCTTAAATGTTTACATTTCGAGCTGCAGGTGGACGGGTCATATGTTGTTTCTTTAAGGTTCTCTTGTAAAACGTGTTGGATTATTTTCTTCACGTTTGCCTCCTGGAATCTGCCATTAGGTTCCATTCTGAAGGTATTTTCATACAACACTCGGGGAGCTGACAACTCGCCTGTTCCAACACTGTCAGCATGGTGCGTCGAGTGTTTGTCGTGCCTCTCATGGTGGGAATCCTTTCTGGACCCCATTGTGTCCCTTCGTGGACGGAAGGGATGGGACGAGGCGGAGTGCTGATGGTGCTCGGGGTCGTGGTCGTGGCCATGCTGCGACCTTTTCGACGAATGTCCGTGGTGTGAGCCTTTGTTTCCGCTTGTTTTGTGTTGCCCTTCTTTAAAATCGGAATCGGGTCTACTGTGCTCGGACTTCCTTCGTTGTTTATGCGTTACTGTTTCCTTCATCTTGGACTAGCCTACAATTTATATACATTTATATTTAACAGTACATTTTTCTGAAGATCTTCATGATCCTGATTAAATTATATTGATAACTCTATAAATGTATTACAATTATTATATAATGTTGAAAACATTATGGCAAAAGGAGAAATTGCTAATTATGTGCCATTTCTCAATTTGCCAAATGTTTTCAAGGGTTGTGTTTTACAGTTACGTCAAAATGCAACTATAAGTGGGAGAGAGATCATTAAACGAATATCGATCTAAACATTGCTATCATAGAGGCAAAACGCATCTCCGTTTTTAGTTCTCTGACATTTATCTACTTTATTGTGCAAAGTGACAGATGAGAACTGTCTCTACCATAAAAAAAATGCAATGTTCATAAAAAATAAAAGAAATTGAGCCGTCCCGCGAGAAAACCAACAGTGTGGACTCGCATCGACCTGGATCAACTTAAGCATGCCGCGAAGATTACCACGGACAACCACTTTTCGTCTTCTGTGGATTGTCTGATTCAGCAATCATATTACTCTATACTCATCAGGCGGAATGTGTGAGCTCGGATTAGCCTGCTGATCTGGGTCGATACATTACGCCGAGTCCGTAATGTTTGTGTTCTCGTTATTCGGCTCATTTGTGACATAATGAAGGGAATAATTTAAATGACTATTCGATAGAAGCTTCAGGTGTGCATATGTCTCTAGCCGCTTTGTTGGACGTTTGTACTTACGATTATTGAAAACATCGAGGCATTAGGAGAAATAATTCATAATAAATAATTTCTCTTTTTTGCTATTTTTATTCAAGTATATTCATTAATTACACTTTTATTTTGATAGATATAATTGTTTGCCAACACGTATTCAAAGTAGTCTTTTTTCATATTCGTTGTGTGTGGGACCTGTGGTTAAGCACGTTTGGAGCAGAACGTTCTTACAATATTGGTGGAGAAAGGGGCGACTTGTGCGTGCCGGGTTAAAGAGCCCAAGTTCAATACCACCCCAGTTCGTTGTTAATGCTTTCCCTGATATAGACGATATGTGATGTTTTGCCAAAGGGAATCTGCCGTGGCCGTGTGGGTAGCATCGGGGATTTTGAGCATGTCGTCCCGGTTTCGATCCCCAGTCGCGGATGTCATGGTTGGGTACCCTTTGAGTTAGTTATGTTACATAGCCTAGTACTGGTTTGTTTACACAGGGATCACGAATAACTAAACTGTCGCCGTGATATAACTGAAATAATGTTGAACCCCACCCCCCAAAAAAGACCACACACATGTTTTGCAACAGAAGGTATTTCAAAACAAGATGGGGAAAGTAGATATTGAACAAAGAAAATCAAAATTACTTTCTGTCCAACAATATTTTAAATATCGCACCAAACTTAAACTCCTACTTTTCCACAGGTTTACACAGTTTCAAAGATGAACACTCGTAAAGCATATCAGTAAATGTTTAAGTCATTTGCAAATAAGCCAAATCTGCAGCAGATGACGTTGAAATACACTGAATAGAGTTGAAACATTGAAATATGATAACACAAATATATTTATATATTTACAAATCACAGTAAACGACATATTTTAAACGTGAATATCAAATAAATTGCACTTCAAACACTGATCTGTGCTTTCTCCTACCTTTAAATAATTCCCCTGCTCGACATCAAAGAGCGCACAAAGAATATTTGTATACAGGATGTGTGCACCGTTTATTGTTGTCTTTCTGGAGATTGAATCTCACATAATGTGATACTATTACATAGTAGAAGTCTATTAAATGACCACCCCATATAATTTCGAAATGACGCAGCAAACCTCACACACCTTTGATAAAAAATGTTATCGACTCGTGTTTAACCTCTTTCCCACACGCAACAACTCTGCAGCAGACGACTTTGATAACACACCCGATTTTTTGGCGGAGAAACTCCCTTTAAATGAAAGTGAAATAATCGAAAAGAGCAATTTCTTCTTTTGTCGCAATGTTTTAAAAAAAGCCATCTGCTGCAGGGGCGTCACAAATCGTCTATATCAGGGAAAGGGTTAATCAAAGCATATTCCTGACTTTGCCGCTATATAAGCGAGGGTAAATAAACCCAGTCGTTCAATCCATGGCGATGAATGGCTTATCAGTTGTCGAGCCGATAAGCTTGCTATGGGCAGATTGCTCCATTAATTAATCAAGTACATGAGACTTGCTGAAGGCTTAATGTAAACATAATGTAACCAAACATTCAACCCTTTCCCACATGCAATTCACTTGCAGCAGACGACGTTGAACACATCTAGCAAAACCTATGACACAGATATACAATTTATATATACAATGTATATGATAATATGATTATTGGAGAGGGTTGAACATCTTCTGGTAAAAGGACAAATTGGTCAGTACAAACAATTTCTCCTTTTGATACAAAACCTTCAAGTCGTCTGCTGCAAAAACATCTGAAAGCGTCTCTGTATGTGGGAAAGGGGATACAAGGAGATAAGTTCCCACAATGTGTGCACGAATCCTCGGCGAACATCGGCTGTAACCACTTTGACATCGTTTTGTTCGTGTTTTTAGGTATTTTTGGCCCTTTTTAACAGTATTTCAGCCCTTTTTAACAGTATTTCAGCCCTTTTTAACAGTATTTTTGGCCCTTTTTAACAGTATTTCAGCCATTTCACGGTATTTTTGGCCCTTTTTAACAGTATTTCAGCCATTTCACGGCGTCATATGTACACTACTGGAACTGCTGGTAAGTTTGTTCTGACATCAGTGTATTGGTCGTAATCGGACTGAACCCTGGTATCTCGCTCCCAAATACGGAGCGTGTTTATGTGTGTGTGTCTGTGTGCGTCTGTTTGTGTATGTGTGCCGCGTTTGGGATCTTGTTGCATCTGCGTCTAGTTAAGACTTACGTGAATCTGTGTATACGCTGTTTCATCATAGCATTCACTGTCCGCATATATGTAATAAAGGTCAAAAATGCATCTACTGACAAGAAAACCGAAGCGTATCAATAATAGCTGTACGCCACTGTCATACGGGAGTGTTAATAAGGGCCCAAAAATGGCTAGACGCGGTTCTTCTGTTAAACAAGGTAATCAAAAACAGTTTGTTCAATGTTACAAGTTATATCTACATAAAGGACCGACTTGGCTATGGCTAAACATGAACTTAGATTTAAAAATTATCTAGTAATGTATCTACGTATAACAAATAACATTCTGTATTCTGTTTGTACTGGTAGTAGAGCGTCCGTCTCCGGTGTCGAAGTTCGCGGGTTTGATCCCGAATCCGGTCATTCAACAGAACTTATACAATGGTAGTTATAGCTGTCTCTCATTGGTGCTAATGGTTGTTGGGATATCATTACGAGTGATCCGCATGTGTCGGGATAAATACTTAAATAGACAAATAGTACAAGTTGGTTGTAGTGGCGTTAAACACCGTACAATATTAAATACAATTATAACTTCAGCGGACAATGAAGCCTTTTGATAATGTGATGGTATAACGACTCGTCTGAATCGTCTCCGTTTACAAATAAAACAATAATCTGTATTGCCTTATGGTGAATAATTGTATGGCGTCTGTATACGTGATAAAACAGTAATCTGTATTGCCTTATGATGAATGATTGTATGGCGTCTGTATACGTGATAAAACAATAATATGTATTGCCTTATGATGAATAAGTGTATGGCGTCTGTATACGTGATAAAACAATAATCTGTGTTGCCTTATGGTGAATACTTGTATGGCGTCTGTATACGTGATAAAACAATAATCTGTATTGCCTTATGATGAATAATTGTATGGCGTCTGTATACGTGATAAAACAATAATCTGTATTGCCTTATGATGAATGATTGTATGGCGTCTGTATACGTGATCAAACAATAATATGTATTGCCTTATGATAAATGATTGTATGGCGTCTGTATACGTGATAAAACAATAATCTGTATTGCCTTATGATGAATGATTGTATGGCGTCTGTATA
>JAUELF010247305.1:0-12123 GCA_031471495.1 Clinocardium nuttallii | reverse complement strand
AATCAAAACGTTTCATTTTCTTTATTTCTTCGACATTATTCATTAAATACAACATTTGATTGGTCTACAATCTAGATCATTTATTTACCATCTAAGTAAAAACTGTGAAAAAGTCGCATGTGAAAAGTCTCCATTAAATTACTTGAAAACGAACAAAAAACCGCATCAGTCTCCATTAAATAATTAAACTGTCAGAAATCAGTCTCATGAAAACACGTCATTTTGATTTCTGGGTTTCTGCGAGAAGTCTACATTAGATTATTAGAATATTAAGAAACACGTCTCATTAAAACGCGTTCTTCGGGTTTCTGAGTGCAGTCTCCATTAATTTACTTGAATACGAAGAAAAATGCATAAAACACGTCCTTTTTGGCATTTTTCAAACAGTCCCCCTTTAATAATTAAACTGTTAAGAACACAGTTTCATGAAATTTCGTCCTTCGGGTTTTTGCAGGAATTCTCTATTATTAAAACATGAAGAGACAAGTCTTATACAAACAGGTCATTCCGGCTTCTGTAAGCAATCTCCTTTAAGAATTGTAAAATATGGAGAAAAAGGACTCATAAAAACTCGTCTTTCGGGTTTCTGAGAGCAGTCTCAATTAAATTATTACAATATCAAGAACACAATTCATAAAACATTTCTTTCGGGTTTCTTCGAAAGGTTTCATTTGAATAATTAAAATACGAAGAAATTATTCTCAAAACAACACGTCCTCCATGTTTTTGTGATAAGTCTCCATTACTAATTTAAATTAAAAGTGAACTGTCGTATACAAGCATATCTTCCCGGGTTCTGCGAGAAGTTACCACACAATTATGAAAATATGAAGAAATCACGTCCTTCGTGTTTCTACAATAAGTTTAGACTTAACTAAAATATGAAGACAAAGACAAATGTCTCATAAAAAACACCACTCGTGACTGCTATAAGTCTCCCTCCATTCATTTATTAAATTATGAAGACAAAAACCGCATTAAAAACGTTATTCGTGATTCTGCGAGCAGATTTGTCGTATACAAGCATGTCCTTCGGTGTTTCTTTTACATATATATAGGTAAAAGAAACATACAAACAAGTCCTTCAAGTGTATGTGAGCAGTCTCCATTAAATAATTAAAATATGAAGAACATTGCCTCATAAAAACACGTATTTAGGGGTTCTGCGAGCACTCACCATTTCACAAGGAAAATATGAAGAAAAATGTCTCATGAAAACACGTCCTTCTTTTGACCAAATAGTATTCCTGAGTAAAGCTAATCTTATGTACAAAATATATAATAACATTGCACCATAATACTTGCAAGAATCTTTCCAAATGAGGGATTTAAATAATGATAATGCAACTGAAAACTTAAAATCAGTAGCTCACACATTAACTGTTATACCACAAGCCGAATGCAGTTTATTTAAAGGTAGTCTTTCTTATTCAGGTGTTGTTGTTTGGAACAGTATAACTTATATGTTACGTGAAGCATTCCCAATTATACAAGTGATGTCTGAAGTGTTAAATCAAACATTTAACATATACTCACTTTAAAATGTATCTTTAAGCTGTGGCAATTTAGAATACGAAAACAAAGAAATCAAGACATGTTGGTGAATCATTATAGATTAATTTAATGACAAAACGAGTGTCGTAACATGAAAACAAACATTCAGTTGTAATTATTAAATGTAGTTGTCCATCTTGTTGCAATTTGATCTTTTAATGCATCTCGTACATATGTTTACAAAGACGTTTTGGTTTTACGTGTTGCAGTTTGAAATTGTTAATCAATACCAGTTTTCGATCCCGTTTTAATCTTGAATAGAGTGCTTTATCTATCGACGCACACATATACATAACAGTATCCTCTCGCAGGAAGTTCCGTACCAATATCCTCCATGGAGTGTCTTTAGGCAAAACACGTATACAAAAGTATCAAGTACTGGTGTGTTTTACCCAGGAATCATACATAAATAACTTATATAATTGATACATTTAAAATTATGTTGTAATTATTTAAATTACATCAATGTGCATTAAACAAGTCACATTTACTAACACATGCACGTGGCTAATAAAGTTATATATTAAAAAGAATCCTCCATTGGGCTCAATGGTTGTTCCAGCGCAGTTTTCTAAGCTTCTTGAAAGTTTTTCAAATGAGACACCAGTACCATCTGTCCAAAAACTGTTGCCTTATATGTTTTACGTCACATTACTTGTATGTTATTCATAAAACTAGAGTCAACCAGACCCCAAGTCCCTAACATGGCTCATTTATTAACAGTATTAAAGTTCTGTCTAGATGTTTTCAAAGAGGAATGTTCTGGACGTGTTGCAGGTGGAATATGGTTAACCACTACAAGTTTTCACTCCCGTTTGAATCTGAATAGTGTTCAGGGACATGCTTTATCGACGCTCACATACATAGTACAATATTATTTGGTCTCGTAGGGCATTCCGTGCCACAATCCTCCATGAGGCCCAATGGTTGTTCCGGCGCAGTTTCCGGAGCCACTTGATGGTGTTTTGAATGAGATAACAGTACCATCAGTTCACGTCCAAAGTCCATTTTGTCTCTTTGCACCAATCCAGGTAGCCCCGCCTTGAGAATTAAATGCAATGATCGAGTCTGCGCCAAAGGCCGATTTTTCAGAGCCGTTGTCTAGGCTTGAATTCCACGAGCGACCTTCTTTGAGGAAATAGTGACAATGTTCACCTGATTTTATGGCCAAACCGCATGGCTCCTTTTCAAATATCTGCCAATTTGAATATAATTTCCCCAACTCCAAATAAACTGATATAAAATCGAGTTTGTGTTTGTTTAACTCGCATGCTCCAGACACCGAATTGTAATTCACTGACAGACATGTTTTCTCTGATGATCAATGCACCATACATTGAACGGCCGTGTGAATGAAACGGTACGATTTCAATGTCAATGTCACCTTTGCTCCTGTTATAAACAGTGTTCGGAATGACACAGTAATACTATTCGATCCGGAAACACTAATTGTGAGCCCCAAAACCAATGCTATATTCACAAACAATATCATCCTGTGTTCACGTCATGTTATATATGAGCATGAGGTTTGTATAAAACTGTCTGCATTCACTGAAATGTTATGGTAGTAAACTATAGCGAATCTAAATTAAAAATGGCTCTTCCTCCTCTGGAACGAACCGTTAACAAACCGTGATTAACATTAGTGCCTTTAAATGCAATACTGTCATGTGACTACGATCGATCAGTTACGTACAGTGATTTCAAATAATTATGCTCTCAGGCATTAAACCTGAATGTAAAATATATATTTACGTACCGATGCATAGCACTACTCAAGAATATGACTTAAACCATGGTTTGAAATGGCAAAACTCATTGTCTTCAGTATGACCGAAAACGATGCCATCAGGTGTTTTTTTCCAAAGCTTCTTTTTTGTTTTATAATTTGTAATACAAAACAGACAACCATTAAAATATAACATCAGGTTTGATGCTTAGATATAAAATATATATTTACGTACCGATTTAAGTCACTACTCAAGACATGACTTAAGCCTTGGCTTGAACTGGCAAAAGTGGTCTTCTTTCATACTTCTTCGTTACCCATCGACTATAGTTGCGACTGCATCAGAACAAGTACAGTGTTAATTAAATCCTAGACAAGACAGTTTTAATTTTTGATGAACAACAGAGGATTCTGTGAGCGCGAACGGGACGGACATGCCAAAATGGGTCGGATCGAGAAAACACAAGAAAGAAATATTTCTCTAATAATTTATTTAACATTTGTTAGACTAATTTACCAAGAAAACAGATTTAAGCTAACACTCTTCTAACAACATGTGTTGTGAGGTGTATTTGAATTCACCTCGCAGACGACGAAGTTAAAGATGGTGTTTTAAATAGAAGAATGATTTAATGACCAGCATTGCCTATGCTTTCCTTAATATAATGCGCCGTTTATTAAAATGACACTTATCATTTACCAGATTTTATCCTTAGAGTTTCTTGTTTGTTGTGGTTGTTGTTGTCAATTATAGTATAATCAGGTTGTAAAGCACACTCGTTCGCTGCCAGAGGCAATGGAAGACTTTTTCAACAAAGTCGATTCTGATGAGACAGTTCGTAGCGGGTTGTATCTTCTTGAATATGTATTGTTTGCCACAATATTTTTTACCAACTTTCCGGTTAGAAGAAAGAGTAGAGTTGTCCAATTTTCAACACGGTTGAGTCGGCCATGAGAAATTCTGCATTGAAAGAGTTTCAAAAACTATTCAAAAAATGATTTTATTGGCAATCTGTTCATAGCTCCAAGAATGGTTCTGATTTATATAAGAAAACTGAGTGAGAAAATGTCTGCTTTAGAAACGTCAACGCTCGTCCTTTGCTTTGAAACGATTCCAGTATGGAGGGTTTTCAAATATCTAACACGCTTTCTGACGAACCGTCTAAAATCTAGTTTCAATCATGATTTATCAGGTGAATAAAGCTCACAGATACCTGTATCAGCGCAACAACTAATCAATTGATTTTTGTTTAGGGATATCAGCACATATCGCCATTATGATTGGTCATTGTGACCGATACAGGAGAACTGCTTCTTATGTGTTGTTTTGTTGCGCTGAATGAAACACGAAAACGTGTCTTTTCTGCGTTGTTTTTACATCTGTATTGTTTTGTGGATTTATAAATAAAAGAGGCTGTCATTTCCGCGTTGTTTTATTGCCCTGAATTACACTCGAAAAAGGTGTCACTTCTGGGTTCTTTTGTTGCTCAAAATAAGACACGAAGATAGGTCACTTCTGTGTTGTTTTGCTATGCTGTTACAATGTAGATTCAGATAAAACTGTGCATCCACACAGAAAGGTCTCAGTCTGCACTGTTGGCTCTTTAATCGAAGAATCATTTACAAAGAGTGTACACTCAGATCTCAGAGAACGAATGTGCAAGATGGTCGTTATCAACATTGCTTTATGTTGGTATTCGTAGAGCAGGTTCATAATAAACATGTATTACATAAATTTGTTTACTATATAAATATAGTCTTGATATATTCACTTAAAAAATATAAATATTTATTTTAGCACTACTCTTAATTATTTTATACTAAATTGTTCACTACGCTAGTCGTTAATTTAATTACCGTACAAAAAAACTGAACAGCAGCAATAAACTCGGAGTTGCTGTTGCACTGTTTGTCTGTACAGATTATTTCCCGAAATTGGTTCGAGTAAAGGATATGTTTGAGTTATCACCAGTTCGAGTAATCACAGGTTCGAGTTAAAACTTGTTTGAGTTATCCCACGCTCGAGTAAGCGAAGGCACGATCAATCGCAAGTCCACTGTAGATACATTATATACATTAATACCCTACAACATATCGTGCATACAATGAAGCATGTGTTTGAATATTCGATCAACATGTACTACTGTAATTTCGTTTTCCGTATGCATACGCATTATGACGCATCTGAAGCAGAACCGTCGAGACAAAAGGAAATATTGCTCTTTATGATCAACATCTATTTTTGACACAACGTTTTAACCCCTATTCAGTAATTATACTTGTTTTATTGTCTCAAATTCGTCTGCTACATGTTTGTCGTATACTTACAAGGAGGCATGAATCACTTAAGATGTGTGCACTGAAAAAGAGGTTACAAAGTAGATACTTCTTGCAAAAGCTACTTAAATGAAATATTTAGTTGTGAACCTTTAATTTGATAAACCTTAATCGTCCCCTTTCGGTGGCATAATATATAGATAACCACTTCAATTATAATTACTTTGAAGTCATGGTAATTATATTTGCCAACACAGCTTCTTTGGTTTACTACCCTCGGTATACAATTTTAAAACTTATCTAAACTTAAAAGTGTATTCAGAAATGTAATAAGCAAAATATGCGTAAAATGCCGAAAACGAAACGACATCCATTTAATGATTAAACCATGCAAAAAGGACGCAAATAAAACACGACATTCTGGTTTCACGCGCAACTTCCATTAATTATGAAGGTCAATCCTAAAAACATACGATCCTCGGACACATATGAAGAAAGCGACGCAAAACCCCCAGATCTTCTTACACTATTGGAATATGAAGAAAACAGTCTCATGAACACATCCTTCGAGGTTCTGCGATAAGTCTCCATTGAATAAACCGTGCAAAAAGGACGCAAATAAAACACGACATTCTGGTTTCACGCGCAACTTCCATTAATTATGAAGGTCAATCCTACAAACATACGATCCTCGGACACATATGAAGAAAGCGACGCAAACCCCCCAGATCTTCTTACACTATTAGAATATGAAGAATAAAGTCACATAAAACCACGTGATTCGGGATTCTGCGAGCAGTCTCCATTAAATAATTCAAAAGTAAAGACTAAAGTCGCATAAAAACATTTCCTTCATGGTTATGCGATAATAGCATTGAATAATACAACATACAAAGAAAAATGTCGCATAAAAACATGTCCTTCGGGGTTTTGTGATAAGTCTCTATTGAAAAATGATAATATAAGGGAAAAATCGCATAAAACACGTCCTTCTGGGTTCTGTGAATAGTCTCCATTAAAACACACCATTCATGACTTCGATAAGTCTCCATTCATTTATTAAAATATCAAGACAAAATGCGTCATTCGTAAGTTCTGCGAGGAGTCTCTAATAAAATCATTAAAATATGAAAAAAAGCTGTATAAAAACATTTCATCAGTGGTTTTATTTCCATATGAAGGAAAAGGAATCATAAAAACACATCCTTCAAGTTTCTGTGAGCACTCTCCATTAAATCATTAAAATATGAAGAACATTGCCTCATAAAAACATGTCCTTCGGTTTTTGTGAGCAGTCTCATTATATCAAAATATAAAGAAAGAAAGTCTCATATAAACACCTTCTTCGGGGTTCTACGAGCACTCTTAATTTCACAAGGAGATTATGAAGAAAAATATCTTATGAAAAAACGTTCTTCGGGTTTCTGCGAGCAGTCTCCATTAAATTATCAAAATATGAATAAATTAAATCTCATAAAAGCTTGTCCTCTTGGTTTCTTAGAGCAGTATTAATTGAATTATAAAGTAAGAAGAACAAAGCCGCATAAAACACGTCCTTCGGGGTTCTGCGAGCAGTTACCATGAAAAAAAAATATATGAAGAAAACAGTCCAATAAAACACAATCTTCCAGGATATGCGAGCAGTCTCGATTCTTAACTCAATTAAGAACCAAAACAATTTGGCTTGAAACAAATTAAGAGAAGAACAAATTCTTATAAAACATGTTTTATAGAAAGTTGATGAAATCGGTTCTTTCGTATACTTTCGTCATCGGGCTCACGACAGGCATATTACTAGTGCATATATTACATGCATCAATGAAGAAAGGGCGCTCATCATAATACAACTGTAATGAATTGACATGCTATAGTTTTGTGGAATACTCTCTCTCTATATATATATAAAATAAAGTTTGAAATTACATGAATACAACACTTTAAGTGAAAATAAATAGTTTAGGTTATATGGTATTTCTAGGGTGGTCATTTTTCTAAACATATAAAGGATTAATTTTACCATATGTGAAAATTTGATTATAAGTTTGATGCAAACTTAGTATAATTATGAGAAATAGAGATGGGTCATGTCTTCGACAAGTTAACCAGATGTTTAAAATAAAACAAAAAATATATATACAGACAGCGAACTTTACAGAATCATATACATATGTGTATTAAGCTTAAACTGTATGGCAACACTTGACACATATAAGTATAGCACACACAAATACATTTTGACATATCTTTGACAGTGTTAGACTCAAACTAGGACATTAGAGCCTTCACTCTTCGTCAACAATTAAGTTAGTCATTGATACGCATTTTATATTTCCTTTTTATGTACTTTCGTACCAAAGAGTGAGTAATTATATTTCAACAAACATTTCTATCATATGTTCAATTTTAATCTTTATGTTTAAAAACTGCGCTGCTTTCAATGAAAGTGTATGGTAACAAGCAGATGTCAATCCACTTAGCAGATTACAGATTACAGAGTTTTCGCCTCTGGTAAACACTGTTACGTACCATGAGCTTCTTAACGTACATGTGGGCTTCAAAACAAAGTATACAGTCGGGTTTAAAAACTACATAATAAAGCAGATCCTTGAATACTAACAAAGTGAGTCCAAATTGAAAAATTGAAACGTATTAGAAAGATGAATATACGACTATTTATCCCCTAGGTATACCAAAAGCATTAGGAAGAGAGAGACATTTAACTATAGGCAATTTGTGTCTTTTTAAAAATGTTTTTCTATTTTTACACACTTTATGAGATTTTTCGTCAAATATAAATCCCCCTTTAAAATTGGATTTTGTACACGTTTAATTTCGATAGATACATGGTACATCCATCAACACTTATTTACTCTTGGCAACATTAAATATGTGATCACTAGACATCATGCGTTTTATTCTTCACTATATCATTACCTCAAGTAGTACAACTATTAATGTACCAAGAGATAGATTGATGTTATTATCGGTTTACATGAACTAGCACAATTCATAAATGTTGGCTTGAAATTCCAACTGGACCGTTAATTTAACGTGCTTTGATATTTATTGTTAACATTTGTCACACATAATTATTAATACTTAGAACTTCTATTGTTGCATTTGAATAACCTAAATTGCACGGTTGTGTTAGAAATTGCATAGTTGTCTTGGATTGATGTGCCTGAAAATCATTGAGGATATTTAACGCTTCCGCATATACAATGAATCTGAAGCAGACGAATTCGTAACATTTGGATAAACATGTATTATATCACGTATGTTTAATGATATACCGATTGATGTGTTATGTATTTATAACGTATACCGATTGATAACTTGTGCTTAATTATATACCAACTTAAAAACATATCTTAAATGCTATGACGATTTGTGACTTATGTTGGAAAACATACCATATGATGATTTGTGTTTAATGATGTACATACTTATTGTATTTGTTAAATAATATACCGATGCATGACTTGAGTTAAATATACACCGATTGATGACTTATGTTTAATAATATATCGATTGATGATTTATGTTTAATAAAAGATCGATTGATAACTTGTTCTAAATCATATACCGATTGATGACTTATGTTTAATAATATACCGATTGATGACGTATGTTTAAACGCCATTTAATAACAAACTTTTCAAGAAACTTCAGTAAAACAGTATTCATTCTGATCATTAAACACGGATTATTTCCAAATGTATAAATCCTACGTTAAGGTAGGTTTTCATGGAGTACCACCAACCTACATGTATCATCGTGGTGACGGTACCGATTGTAGGAATTCCGATAGTTAATTAACGAGAAATTAAAAGTTTAAGGTTTCTGGTCTTATCAATGTGGCTTGGGACATTTTTAAAAGCGTTATCAGTTAGTAGAATCATTTTCGAAACCCTTTTTTGTTGCAATGAAAGTATGAATTAACGCTTCTGTTTGAATTATTTTGAATTTTGTTTATTTATAAGAGACTTGGCTAATTTAAGACCCTATAAACAATATTTTGAAAACATCCTTATTACAGTGGCTTTCGGTCAATATCCCCACCTTTATATCCCCACCTTTACTCCCCGTCCCCCAGACCCCATCCACCACACATACACAATAGAAAACCCATTCGGAAATGAAAAACACAAACATGCAGTTTCACTTGCTATTGTATTTTGGGTTCTTTCTTATCGCGCTTAACACTTGTTTTCAGTGATCGTTTTGTAGTGCGCACGCTGTCGGATGTTGTTAGCATGCTTTGCCATCGGGACGAATCGTTAAACAAATCAAACTTTTAGAGCAAACTCCTTTATGCGCTGACCCACACCAACAAACTCATCCATATTGAAGAAGAAAACTAGCTGTTTTTATCTCTTTTAAATTTTAACGTGTGGTGATGGCATAACACTAACCGAAAATCCCCTTAATACCTTATGACAGTAGAGAAAGACCGAACTATTTTGATGTGATTAAAAAGATTCAAGCTTGAAGATTGTATTCATAAATGACAAAGACAAATAACCTATTAAACAAACACGAGCACGCACGTATACATATAATATCAACGGAAATAAACGAAACGCAAGCTTCCCTGCATCCTTATATATTGTATAGAACAAGTTTTCAAGTATCCTTAAAGTAGACTTTACTATACATGTTCATTTCGCAAGTGACTGCGTATGTGCATACATGCTAGCGTGCGTATGTACATGCATACCAGCGTATGTACATATGGATGTTTACGAGTGTAGATCCATGGTTGCGCGTGTGCGTGCTAGCGTACGTCCCCGTTTGCCTGTGTGCATATGCGGAGGTGTACAGGTAAGCTTCATTAATATTTTCACATTTCGACAAATATTTAACAACAAAATATACAGTTTTTAATAAGATACCGAAACAAATGACTTCATTCTTTTATGTGGATAATATTTCTAATTATCGCTTGTAAAAAGTTCAATGAATTAAGGAAAGTTGTGCCTAGACCAATAATAACTTATTATATACTCAGTCAAAAAAGAAACGATACCTAGAAACTTGTACACTTTACATTTTCTCTCTATGACACTTTTCTGAAATATTTTTTAAATTTAATGATTAACAATCATTTAAATAAAATTTCATAACATTAGTAGAACACTATCAATACTGGCAGATTATTTGCTGCTGTAACAACGATCATGCGAAAACTCAATTCACAAGTAATCAGTATCTGGTATGTCCACCATGTGCGTCTCTAACTGCAATACAGCGACGTCGCATTGAGCGAATCAGGGTTTTAATCGTCTCCTGTTGTATTAGCCTTTTGAGGATTACGACGTCGAACACGGCGTTTAAAGACGTCCCGTAAATGCTCGACTGGAGACAGGTCAGGTGAGAATGCAGGCCATGGAAGAACTTGGATATTTCTCTCCTGAAGGTAGGAGGTTGAAACTCGAGCGGTATGGCACCTATCGTTGTCCTGTTGAAACATAGTGACGTTCGGATTGGCGTTGATGAATGGTGCAACAACTGGCTTCAATATCTCATTTCAATATCGCTGTCCTGTTAGCCTTTCTTGCACTGCTACCAACTGGGTTCGACAATGAAAGGATATTCCACCCTACACCATAACGTTAGGTCCCCCAAATCGATCTATCTGTCGTACACTTGCGTCCGAAAAACGTTCGTTGCGTCGTCTATAGCAACGTATGCGTCTATCAGCGTGATCCAAGCAAAACCATGATTCGTCGCTAAATAACACGGTGTTCCACTGTTGTTGAGTCCAACGGTGCTGTTGGTGTACCCAATCCCGACGTTCAGCTGTAAGGCATGGGCCGTTATGTAGGCGTCTAGCCCTAAGTCCATGTTCGGTAAGCCTATTTCTCACCGTTTGAGTACATATCCTGGCATTGGTACGTCCAGGTGTTATAGCTGCGGTGGTCGTTGCTGTCAAAAATCTGTAAAGTAGATGTGACGTCCTCATATAGCGGTCTTGCGCAGGGGTCGTTACTCGCGACCTGCCATATATATGGCGATCATTAACTGTGCCAGGTGTTCGATAACGACATCCCAGACGAGATATTGTCACACGCGACACACCAAAATATGCAACGACGTCACCATGACGTGCACCTGCCTGTAGCATACCAATAGCCCGATTACGTTCATCAGTAGACAAACGTGGCATACTTGTTACGAAAGAAACCGAATAAGTAATGTGTTTTTCTTCAACTGTACTTCAACCCTTACACATATCACTATTCACGTAAACTCAACATGAACCATGAACCTCGTACCCCGTGCAGCACATGGAAATCTAAAGCTAGGTCGTTTACTTAAAGGCTTCAATGAATTTAGCTAATCCCTATGATTTATATGTACACACTATAACCACTTAATTTCAATTAACTTTTAAGACTATTTACTTATTAGCTCACCTGAGCTTTGCTCAAGGTGAGTTATTGTGATCGCCTTTTGTCCGGCGTCCGCCGTGCGTCGTGCGTTGTGCGTCAACTTTTTCTCCTCAGTAACCAGTGGGTCAATTGGGCTGAAACTTCTCAGGAAGTATCCTCTCAATGGCC
>JAUELF010247294.1:0-12124 GCA_031471495.1 Clinocardium nuttallii | reverse complement strand
CAAACCATTCAATTTCAGATGAGACAACTTGTTTCGAGCTGTCTCTCCTGAGTACTTGCCCAGAAAGCGAGAGGTCCCGGGTTCGAGCCCCGGGACTAGCTGCATTGATACCGGTCGATCTGTGCTCGGTCCCCGCTCGAGTATGTTGCGTCGGAGTGCTAGTTTCATGCAACTTACCAATACAATTTGACCATGTTTACGTGTATTGTTGTCATGTTATAACGGCTGTTGCTATCTCCGTAAATGCCTAATTAACCACGTTAAGAGATATAAAATGACAGTATACACGACTTTTTCCATTCAAACTTATCTAAAAAAGTTTATTTAAATAATGCGTACCTTTTCACTAGTTTAGCAATCGTTATTTTGATTTCATTCAACGCAAATTGCTGGCCAATACAATTCCTGAAACAATACAATGAATATGTATAATAAGTTGAACAGGATATTGTGTTCGTACAAAGGTTTCAATGTTACCCTTCCGCTACCAACGACAATTAAAGGCTCTTGCAAACCATTCAATTTCAGATGAGACAACTTGTTTCGAGCTGTCTCTCCTGAGTACTTGCCCAGAAAGCGAGAGGTCCTGGGTTCGAGCCCCGGGACTACCTGCATTTTTTCTTCGTGCGATATTGGCGCCCAGTAAGGGACCGTGACAGCACTGCTTTGTCAGCCTTACGGCTATAGCAGTGTATATTAAGACATCCTTGGTACTGGTATTCCGATATTCGGGGACAAAATTCCAGCTTAGCAGGGGTTTTGTTGCGGGTGTGAACTTATACTCAGTAGGAGAGATTGCGTGTAAGCGACCCTGTTAGCTCAGTCGGTAGAGTACTTGTCCAGAAAGCGAGAGGTCCCGGGTTTGAGCTCTTGACATATATATATATATATATATATATATGTAAATCAATTTATCGTGTTTTACAAAAGTATTATTTTGTTTCCATTTTCACAGGGGTAACGTATTCTAAACCACTGTATTTCCGTAACGAGCCAATGAACAGATGACAGAACACAGGAATATGATATGCTCCACTCACAATTGGGCTTTCAGAACGACAAAGTGAAGACATTTCCCTATTTGACGGGAGGGGGGTTGTCAATCTGGCCTATAGCCTATAATGATCAATTTGATGATATTGCGTTGTGTACATGTAAGTTCTAGTTGGGCCATATTCGTTCTTGTTGTAGCTCTAGGTAGCTTGTACCATTAGATGACCGGGCCCAGTAGCTTAGTCGATTGCGACGCGGGATGTAATAGGGCTTGGAGCCTTCACCGCAGCTAGATCGACGTTTGACACAAGTTAATACGATTGCAGACATGTGTTTTCTACTAACGGGCAAATATTTAAAAAAAAACACCAGCCAGTTGCTTAGAAAGAATACTGAGTGGAATATTAGTCTGAATAAAACAACCTGGAATACATGGATATGTTTAATTGGCCGCCGTGATATGACTCAACTATTGTTGCAATGGCACTAAACACCAACACATATATCAATAAAGAAATGACGGACTAGAACAAAGATCTGATGATTCCTATAGCATGTTTCGATATTGTTCTGACCGCAAATACCTATAAGTCGGTTTCCTTTGAAATGACACAACTCATTTGTTTAACGTATTTTAATAAAATATGCACCGTCATAATGTACTTCTAAAATTTCAAGTATTTCGTGTATCTTTAAAGGTGAATTTTCAATTCTTAACAACTAACCAGTTTCGAGTTTTATTAACATATCAGTACCGAATATACTGATTAGTATATGTAGAAATGGGACAGATTGTGGTCGTTGATATTCTGACTGCACACGCTATTTTGTTAAAAATGATGAATGTAAGCTCCGTCATAAACGATGAATTCAAGTTTAAAGCTTTATATATGTAATGACTTATCGAAACTGTATTTCTCATTTGCACATGACTACCATTAATTCAAATATATTTTGATATTGTGAGGCTCATAGATCCGTTTTGAACTCTTGTAATCTTATTTCATGCAAACATGCAATTCAGGATGCAACAGTCTGAGACATTTTGGCTGCTTCCTGTATAGTCAAAGAAACGTCTTGTCTAACATTAATACGAAGTCGAATCATTAATCAAACGTATTTTGAAGTTTCTTCAGCGAACGACGTTTTGTAAAACATTACGGCAAAAATAAGATAGGACATTTTTCATGTATCACACTGTTTTCATTCTATTCAATAATTTAAACTTGTATTTACCAAAGGTCCCTGGTTCGAGTCCCGTGATGAGCGGATCCTGACTTTAATCTAAGCCAAGGGCTTGTTTCGCAATCGATGTAAAATAAATAAGTTTAAACTAAACTAAAACTTGTATTTATTGAGATTTTCAGTATGTTATGCATAGACATTTTCAAGTCAGTCTGCTGCAGATATGATGAATGTGGTAAACAGAGTTAAAACAAAAATGAAATTGTACGAATGTACATGGTATTACCAATCACTTCTACCAGACGACAATGTACATGGTATTGACCAATCACTTCTACCAGACGACATTGTGACACCTGCAAATGAAAATGACTTTAGAACATATTTTGCAATACAAGGTGAAATTGCTCCAAACGAGCAATTTCACCATTTTTGTTCAACTCTTTATCAAAATATCTTTCAGTTTTCTAGATTGTCGAAATTGTTCGTCTGATGATTGTAAAGCAGACGACCTCATAAGCGTCATGTGAAGTAATGGGTTAAATCAACGAATCAAATTACAGAACTTTAACGTCTGGTACAGCCCATTACAAATCGTAAGTCACCAATCTGAAAACACAACTCATATTTCCCGGTGATATCCCGGTGACCCTTCTTACCTCATTGGCAAATGAGCCGTCACACGAAAAAAACAATATTAAGGCCTCTGCGTAATGTATCGACCAGATAAGCCTGCGCAGTCCACGCAAACTGATCCGGACCGACACATTCGGTCTCAGGCGATAGAGTTATGTTTCCTGAAACAGAAAATCCACAGAAAACGAAAAGTATCTAAGCGGGTAAGCCTGCGCGTCATGATAAGGCTGATCCGGATCGATTCTTAACGCAGAGTCAACAATGTTGGTCTTCTCGGGTAAGAGCTCATATATTGAATGCAGTCTGGTGAAGTTATGCAAATATAAAATTGTTCTAGGGACTAATTGGCTTAAGATCAGAGTGTCCAGAGATGTATTTGGTATACTTTAAATTAGAAATGGCTTCACATATTATAACGATTTAATGATACCAGCCCTGCCAGTTGTTACAGGAAAAGCAAAAATGTTGTGATAAAGAACTGAAGTCCTTCGATTGCTTGCTTGCTTGCTTGCTTACTTGCTTGCTTGCTTGCTTGAAAGAGAGAGAGCGGGAGAGAGAGAGATATATATATAGAGAGAGATAGATATATATAGAGAGAGAGAGAGAGAGAGAGAGTGTGTGTGTGTGTGTGAGAGAGAGAGAGAGAGAGAGAGAGAGAGAGAGAGAGAGAGAGAGAGTAATTAATTGATGAAACATAACTCGTTGAAGCTGAGTATTAAATCGACATGTAGTATTCTCCCTTTCTTTATCTATATTACTTACAGCAACGCGGAAGTAAAATTATGCCCATCATTGGGAAAATGTAAAAGTTTGGACGTTAGTTTAGATCTCCAATCCTACTACTTTGTCTTACGTTGGTTCGAAATACCTATAACTTTGTAATACATTCGCACAACTTCAATTCCGTACGAGAAACTTGTAAGTTATGGTTATTACATTGCTATTATAATATTTGTGTTTTGAAGATATATCATAACTATATTAACGTCCTCCTTTTACAAGCTAAAAATGTGAATACTTTTCTTACCAACTTAAATACAACTTGACTAGCAACGAATGCGTCATTAACGGAAAGAAGGCACTATTTTGCACCATGTTGTACCCATAGAGTGGTAACCGTTTCTTTCCAAGTATACATGTTAACTGACAACAACACAAAGTAGTGAATATAAGTGTTGTTGTATTAGGAAACGTGAACTCGGGAACTGTGCGCGGGGCACTCAACCCTAACCTGTTATAACTATTTTTGAACAGGGGGAGTTGAAGAAAGATCCAGTCTCTGACCGGTTTTAGGCGTATACTCCGCCCCTCCGACATTACTCAAATCGTTTCTCTTAACACCCGTTATGTTTTAAATAAAACTTAATTCAAACGAATTGTTTTTCCAGAAGTTACTGATAAATAACTTGAATTCATTATTGAATTCGCTGTGTGCTATACATTTTCAAATGGCATATATAAGTTAACCTTAAATAGGTTTATATATACTGAATTCGGGATAACTTTGAATTTGAATCGAACCTCGACCCTTAGCATCGTATTCCGCTGAGCTAACTGCAAGAAACTCAAATTCTCAATAGAAATCTCTTAGAAATCATAATTTGGTAATTTTGAAACGCTCTATACAGTTAAACGTTCACTCCTCGAATACCCATCACGTGCGTGCACAGTATACAAAACGTGCCCTGTGTTCCATAGTCATGCAACTAAAACTGTTTTGCGAAACCTAAATAGGTTTCGTCGAAAAAGCGTGCATTTGTCGGTTAACGAAACCTTGTTCTACCGGTTTTCCATTCATAAAACATACAAATTTCGTTTGGTTCGATGAACATAGCTCAAAACTGTTTACGTTGTGTTTACTATGGAACACACGGCTACTTCGCACGAGTTTACTTTTCCCGGCAACATAAGAATCAATAGGCTGAACAAAATTCCTAATATGGTCATTAGCCCACTTTGAAAACGTGTATGTCGGTAAATTCATTGCACGTATTTCATGCAGCGGACGACATTGAACGTATTTCATCAGATTTGCATTTTGTTTAAAATACATACAGTAGTTAAATTGTGCAATTCGGTAAATTTCGAATCCAAAACATTCATGATATAATATTTCCCTATCAAACACCAGTTTAATACTGTTAAGTATTTAACATGTACTTAAAGTTAGGCACAAGGTATTTCCATATGAAAAGGATACGTGTCGCAATAAGTGGCATAGCTACAGTTTGATATAAGGAGTAGAGTGGTAGAGTGGTAAGCGTCGGAACCCGGGTTCGATCCACAGTCGCTGCGCGACACTCATGGTGGAGTGCTCTTGGGCAAGGCATTTTATCTTAGCCTAGTACTAGTACTGGGCATTTTATCTTAGCCTAGTACTGGTTTGTTTACACAGGGACGAACACGTGAGCTGTCGTCGTGAAATAATGTGGAACGGCGTAAAACCCAAATGAAACAAATAATACATGTTGGCATATAGACCATACCCATACATCGTGACAAATTCAGGTTTGAAGCCTTGCTCAAATATGTACTGTATCACTCATACTCGTACCGAAATAGTACCTAAATGCCATAGAAATGATGAAGATGAAAGCAAACTACAACATCTGAATTGCTGGGCTTCTTGTCTAAAGATAAACAGGGGCGTAGCTTGGCAATAATGAATGTGTAGGCCGTCTCGTGAGAAAATGTACATTGTTGACTCTGCGTAAAATATCGATCCGGATCAGTCTAAGCATGTCACACAGGCGTACCCTGATAGACATTTTTCGCCTCTTGTGGATTTTCTGTTTCAGGAATCTACTCTATAAATCTATCCCCCTAATACGGAATGTGTCGGTCGGATCAGTCTGCGTGGACAGGACAGGCTGATCTGGTCGATACATTACGCAGATGCATTTTTACCTGGAACGACTTGTTAAAGATTCAAACCTTTATCGACTACTGCCGACACATTTTACCGTTAATCTGCTCATTATACGAAACGTGTTTTCTTCTGAAATGTGTTCAGTGTTGTGTAAACATTGAATATATATGAATTATGCTCGTCTTGATGATACTGCAAGAGGTCGTGATCCTTAAATATGACCTCAGTAATACAGTAACACAGTAACACAGTAACAAGTCTAGTGCCGTACATACACAGGGACAGTGTACAGGCTGAGGAAATACGACATAATTCTCAACAATGGATTGGCGTTTAGCCGCTCTGTGCGTTGGGCTACTTGTTCTAGTGACTTACAAGTTGTTTAGCTTTGCTCTAGGATATTATCAGATGTGCGTAAAGCTTCGGAAAATTCCACAACCACCCGGACACTGGCTATACGGACATCTTAATCAGGTATGAAACAATTATTTCGCTGTGTTGTGTCAACAACGAAGAGTGTACTTGTATATGTTCCGCTGGGACAGACAACCAGTGGCGTTTTGCCAAAGACTTCAAAGAACGGAGCGTCACACGGGTTTAATCCCCATTCTAGGCACGACGGTCATGGCGGATTGCCCTTGTGGAAGGAACATTTCTAGCCCATTTCCAGTTTGTTTACCCAGGGACCATGCATAAGTGAACTGTCTTAATGTTGAAAACGTCGTAAAACCCCACTAAGAACAAACAATCCACAAGAAAGCCGATCAAACTGACGTCTCACTGAGGCCAGCTTTAATACATACTAAGATTACATAAATTGACTATACTTCCGTACCTATATGCTAAAGTATTTAAACGAAAACATAATCTTCTTTGGCTGATTGACGAACAGCTTATCTAGATATACACTGGAAGCAAATATCATCGGAATGGGTTTCGCATTACGCTCTCATTTGCGTGTGCTGCACTAATCTAAGCCAGTTAAGCCGTGTATCAGCATGCGTATTCACTAACGTATTATTCTAAATGCATTATCATTATAAATCAGAAGATTGTTCTAAATTTCAAAGAAAGCTATTAGGCAAATCAGAACTTGTGGTTCAATATGT
Source organism: Clinocardium nuttallii (assembly GCA_031471495.1). Taxonomy (NCBI): domain Eukaryota; kingdom Metazoa; phylum Mollusca; class Bivalvia; order Cardiida; family Cardiidae; genus Clinocardium; species Clinocardium nuttallii. The sequence continues at coordinate 5,332 of JAUELF010247294.1, read as the reverse complement.
TTGTTTTATTAGGGTTTACGCCGTTTTCGACATTATTTCAGTTATATCACCGTGACAGTCACGATCCCTTGGTAAACACACCGGAACTAGTCTAGGAAATTTGCCTTGCGAAAAGGCACTCCACCATTACCGTTACGCCGTGACTGCGATTCGGGTTCAATGTGAATTGAAATTGAGAATAAAAACGATTTTTTATAAGAGTTGATTAAGATTAATATGGTCCAAGGTCGATCTGAGAAATTTACGATTATCAAGCGGAACTAGAACTGTTCCATGTGACGTAAATTGTCTGCAACAAAACAATAAAACGTGACCTTGACCTTTGAACTACACATGTACATGTTTTGACCTGTGTATGAAGAAGCATTATCCTTACATGCCAGAAGAATGGCTTAATAAACCGGTACTCATCTTGTTCATAGACAATCAGACATTGCGAAAACTTTTAAAACCACTTTCTACTCAGGACGGTAGGGAGTATACTCAAGGATTATGTATGGACGTTTTGCATTACAGATATGGGATTCACATACATATTTTGAGACAATAAAGAAGTTCGTCAACAATGGCGGAAGTCGAATGTACTGTATTTGGATCGGTCCATGTCCGGTTGTAGGGGTCACGCATCCGGAAACGATAAAACAAGTAATGAAACAGGTGTCATGGAAAGCTAAAGGGCAGGCAGATGCTTACCGTATTATTTTTCCGTGGCTTGGTGAGTAATCTCATTTCAGTCCGTGGTTAGCGTCGTGAATTTGGAACCGGGCGTTCATGGTTCGATTCCCAGGCGCGGCGATGTGGCATGGTGGAATGCTCTTGGTCAAGGCATATTAGCTAGCCAAGTACCGATTTGTTTACACAGGGATCATGTTAACTGTCGCCGTGATATACATGAAATTATGTTGAAACGGCATTAACCCTTATATAACAAACAAATTGAACACGAGTTCTGATTTGCTAAATCACTTTCTTTGAAATTGAGAATAAGTGAACTGTCGCCGTGATATAATTAAACTAATGTTGAACTAGGCTTAAAACCTAAACATAGAAACAACTCAATTCAGTCCATTTGTAGAAGGTACATCTAGGACATCAGTGTATATGGGCATTTTCACGCACAACTGTATCAGTTACTATTTGTACCACCTTGGCGCTTGGCGTAGATGCATTGGCTTAACGATTGACCCTCTGGTGGCAGGATATATGAACCAGAATCACCGCTAAATTACACATAAAACTATGTGATATGAAGAAACACACGAGCCTGTGAATCGACACAAAATCCTGGAATATCTCAAAAAGCTTTAACACATTGGTTGTAATTTGTTGCTGTTGTGACAAATGCTATTGGAATGTTATTGGTCTATGCACAGTGTTAGCAATACTTGTCCGGGTGTTTTCAAATGTCGTCTGCTTCTTGTTTATTACACGTCGTCCGTATCAGGGAACCAATTAAACGCTAACTTGGTTCGCGAAGGAGAAGGGACCCTTGGTATAAGTAAAACGTGTTGAACGCGGCGTAAAACATCAAACAATCAATCAATACATCAATCAATAAATCAATGTACTTCCTCGAATTTTTCTTTAATGCGAAATCATAACGCTCAACCATTATAGATAAGTTTGCATAAGCAATTATCTGCAAACCTTTTACACATATAGACGCTTTCTGAAGCCTTTGCAGCATGCATCATACGACTGTAGTCAACAGTTATTTCTCAGTTTTGCCATAACGTTCTCATTTTGATTCAAGACGTCTTCTTTCATAAAAAAGAGTTTCCATATTTTAATTTAACAGTCATCTGCTGTAGATATGTTGAATTTGGAAAGGATTGACACATATTAATGTATACCAAAAAATACAATGTAATCAGGCAATTATTATGCCGCAACATGCACAACCTTACCGTATGTGAATCACAAAGTGCAAATGGGCCGTCTCGCGAGAAAACCAACATTATAGACTCTTCATAAAGTGTCAAACCTGATCAGCCTAAGCATGCTTACCTGGATGCACAACGTTCGCTTCCTGTTGGCAGACAATTTCGGTTTCAGGAATCATTACTCTATACCTTTATCTGCCTGAGACGGAATGTGTCGACCAGGATCAGTCTGCGTGGACAGCGCAGGCTGATATGGGTCTATACATTACGTAGATGCCATGATGTTGGTTTTTCTCGTGGGATGGCACAAATGGTGGACCAAGGGTATCTAGGGAAGAAAACAGCTGGATAACAAACTTGTTGAATCCCGGTTATGCATACCCGGTGTCCTTACCTCGTGACCTCACATAGTTTTTCAGTGTTTGTTTTGTACACATGTGTCTGGTTAATGGGTCACGTACTATATGAAGGCCATCACAAAGATAAAACACTTAACAATCAATGATCAGATATGTATATAGGTCCTTTCCCTCTTCAATGAAAATCTACAGAAAGTGGTGTTTTTTCGTCGATATGTATAACGTGAGTTTTGACCTAGATGTTTTATTCAAAGATCCAGATTATATAGAACAACCAAGTGTTGTATTTAATGAATAATATCGAAGAAATGGATGAAATTAATCGCTTTGATTGGTTCATAGTTATGTTGGCGATTCTACGAGAGGCATTAATTAGGTGAAGTTTTAAAATGGAATGTTCCGCATACAAACCTTTTATAGTTTTCCTTAAGATATAAATTTTAGAGAAAAAAATCAGTTAAAACGTATTTAATATAATATTTAAAAGCAATATATTAATTACTTTTGAAACATGATAAGCTTTCAGTTATTTATCGTCAATTGAAACTTATACACCCCTTGGGAGCCTCGTGTAATCTCTAGTCATTCTCGGACTTTCTTAGTGTTTTCCCATATTGATCGACGTTTATCTTTTTTTTAAAGATATTTCTTGTTTATAGTAAATCAATCGTGTTAAGTTAGACAAATTAGTGTTACGTCAGACAGATTCATGTTACGTTAGACAGATTCGTGTTATGTTAGACAGATTGATTTTACGTTAGACAGATTGGTGTTACGTTTATACAGATTGGTGTTACGTTAGACATATTCGTGTTACGAGAAACATATTCGTGTTACGTTAGACAGATTCGTGTTACGTTAGACCGATTGATGTTACTTTAGACAGATTTGTGTTACGTTTAGACCGACTGGTGTTACGTTAGAAAGATTCATGTTACGTTAAATATATGTGCGTTACGTTAGACATATTCGTGTTACGTTTAGACAGACTCGTGTTACGATAGACATAGTCGTGTTACGTTAATCAGATTCGTGTTACGTGATACCGATTCGTGTTAAGTAAGACATATTCGTGTTACGTTAAACATATTCGTGTTACGTTTAGTCAGATTCGTGTTACGTTAGATAGATTCGTGTTACGTCAGCCAGATTCGTGTTACGTTAGATAGATTCGTGTTACGTCAGACATATTCGTGTTACGTCAGCCATATTCGTGTTACGTTAGATAGATTCGTGTTACGTCAGACAGATTCGTGTTACGTTAGATAGATTCGTGTTACGTCAGCCAGATTCGTGTTACGTTAGACAGATTCGTGTTACATTAGACAGATTCGTGTTACGTTAGACAGATTCGTGTTACGTTAGACAGATTTCAAGTTTTAGGGTTATACTATCGTCTGAAGACTGTAAGCGGCAAATATATCCGCAAACCGTAAGCGATAAAAACCAAATTAACAAGGTAAATTAACGCCCATTTCATGATAACGGTGAAAAACGCAGTAAACACAACGTTAACACGTTTAACATGTCTATGGAACGGAATAAAACCTACCAGCCGTGTGTTCCAGAGTAAACACAACGTAAAGCGCCTATGAAACGGAACGAAACCTACCTGTTTTATGAATGGAAAACAGGTAGAACAGGTTTGGTTTACCGACAAATGCACGCTTTTTCGACGAAACCTGTATCGGTTTTGCAAGACAGGTTTTGGGTTTTGTGACTATGGAACACAGGGCTGGTCTTGGTGTGCATGAATGTGTATGAACCCATTGGCGTAGGTACATTGTCGACAAATTGTCTAGTGCAGTGTACACACTCCCACTCAATTAATGTTCGCAATACTGTAGAGATAGGATACGTTTATAATGTATGATGTAGTTAAGACTCATATAAACAAATCGTTTCCGGCATACCGTGAGTTTACAGCTAACGACTAGAAAATGTATAGGCAAACATTTAATATCTTTAAATAAAGGTACAAGAGAAGGTTGATGCAAGGCATCAATGTCGCCGGAGAAGTATGCAAAAGCTTTTTCCACATACACATCACATATGTTGCAGACGACTTTGCAAAGATCCAGGCAACAAAAGTAGAAAGGTTCATAAATAAAAATGTTAGTATAGAAGTTACTTGATAACATTGATGCAAAAAGAGAAATCGCCCATTATGTCCAATATCCCCTTTTGTCACAATGCCTTAAAACGTCGTGTGCTGCAGAGGCGTCAACATGTGACTGTGTGTGGAACAGGGTTAATTATTACACGATACTTAGACTATTGAATGTGATAAAATGGCTAACAACTGCAAAGCGTATTAGAACGACACAGGTAAGGATCAAGTAAACAATGGTCATTTTTTTTTTAATTGGAAGTGAATTGATCATAAACAATTATTCAATGGAATCATCGTGACATTCATTAAACATTATCTAACATCTTTAAACAGAAATGTTGTAGCCGTGATCTGGAAATTTTGAAATCTCAATCGGTCATGGCATTTATTCGACCAAACTATATAAATTACAGATGTATGTACAATGTGTAACGTCTGACTGAAAGTAACCCACAATAATAGAAGCATGCTTTGTTTCGCTCAAAACGCATTTAATGCGAGGCTATGACAGGGATAACTAAAACCAACAATCGATCGCCTTAGATTAGACTAGTGTTTATTTGCAGTATAAGTTGGGACATAACCGTGGTAGCTCACACAGTCTGACCAGAATTACACGAAAGGCGTATGGAACATGGGACTACTTCACTGGGATGATGAAAGATGCGTACAGACTGACGAACGAACTCCAGTCCGAATGTGGCGAACAACTCGTTCAGTGAGTTGAATGCTTTTTATATGAGCCGCGTCTGGCGAAAATCATCTTTAATACACCGGCATTGCCGCATTCTACCAAAGTTATCGTCATTACACTGGCATTGCCGCATTCTACCAAAGTCATCGTCATTACACTGGCATTGCCGCATTCTAACAAAGTCATCGTCATTACACTGGCATTGCCGCATTCTACCAAAGTCATCTTCAATACACTGGCATTGCCGCATTCTACCAAAGTCATCTTCATTATACTGGCATTG